>JAVJIF010009238.1:0-158786 GCA_038442645.1 Agave tequilana | reverse complement strand
TTTTTTGATATATAGAGAGGTTAAATTTAAATAAAATATTAAAAAATAAAAAGATAGGGGAAAATATATGGTAGAACAAAAAGGGAGGGGGACATAAATTGTGCATATGCTTTAAAGTATTTGCATTTAAGACTAGTGTGATTTTAAAGTTTTTGCTTTAAAAATTGTTATAGATTATAAATTATCTACAGTTAAACAGAACTCGAACATAACAAACAAGATGTTGCAATGGGCAAGCCGGGCCTAATGGGCAAGTCTCTCAGGGTTTTAGGGTTGGGACATTAGAGGATGGCTTGGGCCTATAGGGCCTACTTCAAGGTCCCTCCCCCAATAATATGCTGATTCGACTACTATCCGGTTCCCTTCACTAGAGACCAATAATAAAATATTAAAAATAAATGGATAAGCAAAAAATAAAAATAAATAAATGCTTAGCAAAAAAATATTAAAAAGAAAAAAAAAAAGAAAAAGAAAAATGCATATAATTAAATTTAAGAAACACCTAAAACATTAAATTCTATTTTAAATTACTTTCAAAGATCAACGCATTTTTATCCCATTTTAGAGAGACATTAGGCTACTAGCTAGGCAGAAAATATTGTACAAAATGTCTTTGTAGAAGTAAAACAGAGTTCCACCAACTAAAAACAAGTCCACCCAAACATCCACAAATCCTAAAGTAATGTACCAGTAATTCTCAAACTTTCCAATACATCGGTCACTGAAAAATTACATGCTGTAGCACAAAACTCTCATGTATCTCAAGGTCTGAAAGGAATTAATTAACAAACTCCAATCAAAAGAGCCTATTCTCAGTAGTTTGGACTCCGCACGTCACCACTTTATTTGACCTCATCTTTCTCAAATACCATATCAGAGCTCCGCAACTTGCCAACCCAGCAACAGAAACCACAGTTGTAGTCCCTGGATCATTAATCAAAATACTACTAAATATATATCTCAGAAACTTTTAATTTAATTTTTGAACACATGTTTTTAGAAGGTGAAATATTATAATGAAAGACTTTAAATCAATAATCCTCTACTCACCTGCAATAACCGCAGTAGGTGTTTTGTGGTCCTAACGATCCATCTGCCCACAAAACACAAATGCACATTATTAGCGAGAATCGAAGCAAATGCTAGCGTATTTGATGTTTCAATTCATAATAAACAGGAGATTATTAAACTAATTAAGACAATTGAATAATTATGCTCTCTGTTATTTATTAAATATGTATCAATAATACTTACCACCTTAATAGTATTAGCTAATTTGCTTAATTACCTCCACAATAAGTGGTAACATTTCCCATCTTCACACAAGCACAAGAACGCCCTCGTCTCAGTATCATACCCACAGATCCCCCCGCCCCTCTCCCTGCACCGCTGGCACGCCGTCGTCACCGGCACATCGAAATCCACCCTAATCCCATACTCCGGCACCTGATCGTACGGCATGGGCACGTGATCCCCAACCGTCCTCCAGTACAAACTTGCATACGCGGCGCAGTGTCTCAACATCATCCTCACCGACTCCGACGCCGTGGGGAAGTAGGAGCAGCAGGTCGTGCCCGTGGCGGGCAGCTTGTCGGGGCAGGCGGGGAGGTTGCGGCAGAGGTAGCCGGAGGAGTCGCAGACGGACTCGCAGCGCTCCGGGAAGCGGTCACAGAAGGAAGGTTTCGGGTGGACGATGACGGAATCGGGGCTGCAGTGAAGAAGAGGAAGTCGTTTTTCGTCGAGAGGGAGAGGCGAGTGCTGGTGTCGAGGGCGAAGGTGGGGAGGGGTGGTGGGTGGTGGAGCTGCAGGACCACATGGAGGGGTCGGAGAGGAGGAGGTGGGGGTCGGAGTAGGAGATGGAGTGGACCGGGTAGGACCCGGATGGGGTGCGGAGGAGGAGGAGGCCGGCGGTGGGGCTGCACGTCAGGAGGCCGCGGTAGTAGGGGCTGCCGCAGCCAGGGTCGATACCAAAGGGGTAGGACACGAGAATCGGGCCGCAGGTTGTGCGGCAGAGGCTGGACTGGGCGGTGGCGGTGGCGGCGAGGGTGAGAGTGAGGAGGAAGGAGAGGGGATCCATGATGAGAATGAGTGAGAGTGAAGGATTTTTTTCTTTCTTTTTCCTTTTGGTTTGTTTTATTATTGAGGGGGGTGATCTCTTTTGCTTTTGCTTTTGCTTTTCTTTTGATTAGGGATCAACTTCCTTCTTTATTCATCTGTTTAGTTTTCTCTTTTGCCTGCTTTTATTGATTCTAAGTTTTTATGTGAAGGCTTTCGGTGGATGGGAGTAATGAAGGAGCATGGCTTGTTTTTGCCTATCACTCGGGGGGAGGGAAGCAAGTTCATACTACAATACTTGCCTTCTTTTGAATGTTACTTCAAATATATTATCAGTTACTTGTATTCTTTTTTCTCCAAATTCGGTTGCACGTCAGCATTTTCTTTAAGGTGGATTTCATCGCCACCTATATTAATAGTTAATTAGTGAAAATCTCAATTACAATTTATTTCGCCCGTACCTCATTTTTCTTAGCGGGCCTTAAATTGCAGACACGTGTCAAGAGAGCTTTATTCACTAAATAAGAAAAAGACTAATTTATCCCTTGTTAACTTTTAACTTGTACAACAAATTGTCTCACCTCCCAAATTAACAACGATTGTGATTAGGTGGAAACAAGAAAAAATTTGACTGAATTTTAGAATGAAAAATCGAGTTAGAACGATTTAGGTCATCTACATCAAACTATAGAGGAGTAAAAGATCAAATCACCATGCAGAAAAGAAAGTGGTAGCCAAAAAAAATAAATTTCTGAAAATTTTAACTTTTAGGATTTTTTTTATTCTGATTTACACTTATAGAGTATTTTACCCAATTTATACATTTTTAATAGTATATCACGATCGCAATAATTATGAACAAAGAGATAAAGGCCGCGATCACGCAGAATCACAATTTTAAGTAAAGGATCAATTAAAATAAAAGTTAAATAAATTGTGACCTTGATCACATAGAAAAACATAGACTGCAATATTAGTTGCAGTTTTAAATAAATCATTGCGATCTTAGTCGTAATTTTGTTAAGTATGATCACGTAACAAATCTTTGTATGCGAGCTTAGTCACAATGTTAAATAAGTGATCAAATAAATAAAAGATTAATGAACTGTGACCTTAGTCGCAATTTTATTAATTAAATGATCATATAACAAAACTTATATTGCGACCTTAGTTGCAGTTTTAATTAAACGATGACATAAAAAAATTAACTGTGACCTTAGTCGGAGTCCTATAATTAAGAATAATTTTAAAAGTATATTTTGTGTTTCAATATACTTTTGTTAGTATTGTAGAAGTAATATTTTTTTTTTTAATGTTTTGTGCTTCAGGAATTAAAAGGAACCAAAATTCATCCATTCAGATCAAGCTTAAAGCCAATGTCCTAACTAATAAGAAGATTTAGGAGGAACATTAATTCATATTTTGTAAATGCTATGAAGGAGACTATTAGATGGTATATTCATAGCATTCTATGGGGCTATTTGTTTGGATGTAAATGTTGTAAAAAAGGCCGTAATTTGTAAATGACTTACAACCTAATTACAACTACGGTGTTTGTTTGGACCGTAATTCATAAAAGACTTATGCAACTCAACTGCCACTCACTTGCAACCCAATTATCGCTCGCATATAGCCCACTTATAGTTAATTTTGTGGTCATGCAAATTTGTATTATTCTTTATATTAATATTAATTTTTTTAATATTTAGCATTTTTAGTATTTATTTGCAATATTAAAAAAATTTAAATCATCAAATAGTTAATTTTGTGGTCAACTTTTTCACTTACGACTTACTCATTACGACAATCAAACACCGTAAAACACAATACACTTTATGTAGCACTGACATTTGGTTTACCTATAGAAAGTGATGATTTCATAATGAATAAAACTTGTACACTGAAAGATAGTGGCTACGTGAAGCACTATTTTAGAAATCTGAAGACTATAACAAAAACATCAATTGAAGATACTTTGAATGATCTCTTGGTAGAAAAAAAAAAGATCAGAATTAAACCTGACAAGAGACGAGTAGATGGAGCAACATATTACGCTGCATGAGGTTATTAAGCATGCACAAACAATTGCAGCTTAAGACTTCATAACCTAATAATCATGTATATGGTTGCAACATTATTCTTTTCTGAAAGTAGATGCACTATCCCTTGGTATATTGTGGAGCAAATTGCAAATATACTCTGATGAAAAGAATATCTTGGGCTAAAGCTATCAGGCAATTCCTTATAGAACCGCTCGATAATTTCAGGCTGAATGCATCTGAGCTGTAAGGTTACTCATTGCAAATTCTAGTAAGTATAATTAAACTATTGGTTTTATTGTTGTTAATTGTGTGTTATATGTGTGTCTGTATATATATATATATATATATATATATATATATATATATATATATATATATATATATATATATATATATATATATATATATATATATATATATATATATATATATATATATATATATAGATGTATATATATGTGTGTGTGTGTGTGTGTGTCTATGTGTGTGTGTGTGTGTGTGTGTGTGTGTGTGTGTGTGTGTGTGTGTGTGTGTGTATATATATATATATATATATATATATATATATATATATATATATATATATTATATATATATATATGTATGTATGTATGTATGTATATATATTGTAGTTGATCACATCACTAACCAGGGACTGTGTCTGCTGCAGTATTGATTTTAAGAAAGAGTTAAAATTGTCTAGTGAAAAGAGGGATTAGAGGAAAATCACTTACAAATCAACTAGCTTAATTAACCAAAAAGAGGAAAAAGAGTTGAAATTGAATTTTATACCAATGGCAATAAGATGGGACCTGAACAATATTAACAAAGCCTTAGTCGATATCAATCTCTTAGAGATTGAAGAAGAAAAAATAAGTATAGTGTTTTTATGAGGGCTACGACCAAAATCCCAGTCTTAACAAAACACAATCTTGCTGGAATTGAAGAATATATAAGTATGAATCTTCGAGTTGAATTATGGCGAGATCCGTTGATCAAATCAACTGGATGATGGTTGGAGTGTGTTCTCCTTCCATTGGGGATGAACGTGGTATATTCAAATGTTCAATTCCGACTTCGAATGAATGAGATATTCAAGTCCAAAGATTGCCTAATTCAAAGTCAAAACGGGACTAAAGGTGGCTAAAAGCATTTAGTCTCACATTGGCCATGGGATGGAAGTTTGTGGTGTATAAATAGAGAAAATTGAGAACAAAGGGCGTGCCCTTTGGGTACTTGGAGTTTTCGCGCGCGAAAAGGAGGGAACTATGCTCGCACATGCGTGCGTGCGCGCGCGCGCGCCGCCGCTGGCGGCGGGCGGCCGGCCGGCCGGCCGGCGTCGTGGGTTTGGGTTCCCTACCTGGCCTGGTTCTTTTTGAACCGGGTGTCGCGGGTATGGGTTACTCCGCTGCCCGAACCAAACCCGATCCGCTCCAGTCCACCCGCCAATGGGTGTCTGCGAACGGATTCGAACCGCCCGCCAACGGCTGTCAGAAAACCGGTTGGGCGGTTGGACAGTTGAACGGTTGCGACGGTTCTGTCCGACCCGTCGCAACTGTTGACTTCTGGCGGACGAGAATGCCCTCCCGGAGCGCTATAATAGCGCTCCAGATTTCCATTCTCAGACACACCAACAAAAACCAGAGAATATCTCTCTCTCTCCCTCTATTAGAGTTCTGATCTGCGCGAAGTGACTTTCGGCGTTCTGAACCGAGCTTCCAGCGAGAAGTAGGAAAGCGACTTTCAAAGGAGATTCTGTAAAATTGTTCTGAAAGAGGAATCAGAAAATTCAACAGATTCTTTTACAAGAATTGTTGTTTGAATCTGGTACTTCTGAAGAAAAATCTTCAACCTTCCTTCGTCCTCAACAGTGGGTGCTCCTCCAGAGAGTAAAGGCAAATATTCATTTGAAATTTGTCCTTGTACCGCTGCTTCAACGATCCTATGAAGGTACTGGTTGACTACGGTTCGACCGTACGGTGATTTGGTAGTGCTATCCAAATACCGTGAAAGAGTGTTGTATCTTGGGAGACCAGCGTCCATTATCCCGTTAGCACCAGTGCGGGGGACGTAATTGTCTTAAGGAGATTCGCTCTAAGCGTACCTCACTCTAAATACTGTATAAGTGAATTAAATCCTTATACAGGGGATATACTTTACATTATATCGAGACTGACTTAGATTCAGTCTAATTGGTGCTTTAACCAAGGAAGGAAATTGAAAGGTGGTTCTTAAATTAAGGAACGTTCTATTGAACGAAAAACCTCCCACCTGATATTTTGCCGACCTGGCCAATTAGATTGTTGATATATCAGTAATCTTGATTAGTTGTCAGATTGATTCTTGTTAAGCAGAATAACCAACAATCTTAAGACAATTATTTATTGAAGTTTCATACTTCTGTTCTGCTTGAACTTGCAGAAAATGTCTGAGACTAATCAAGATAGCTATAGCAAGGTACCAAACATGCAGTTACAAGCTTTGATGCCAACTCCACTTCCTAACCCGAAGCCGGAGAAGCCAGAAAAATTTGATGGCACAGAATTCAAGAGGTGGCAACAGAAGATGCTCTTCTACTTGACCACTCTTCATCTGGCCAGATTTCGGTAAGAAGATCCACCAGAGCCTGCAACTGATGCATGAACTCAATGTGACTTCCTTTGTCGAAATTATATTTTAAATGGACTGGATGACTCTCTTTACAATGTCTACAGTCCTATCACAACGGCAAAGAAGTTATGGGCCAGTCTTGACAAGAAGTACAAGACTGAAGATGCTGGTACCAAGAAGTTCGTCGTAGGACAATTTTTGGAGTACAAAATGGTGGACAGCAAGACTGTAATCAGTCAGGTGCAAGAGTTCCAACTTATCATGCACGAGATAGAAGCCGAAGGTATGATCCTACCTGAAACATTCCAGGTGGCTACTATCGTGGAGAAACTCCCACCTGCGTGGAGAGATTTCAAGAACTACCTGAAGCACAAGCGAAAGGAGTTGAAGTTGGAAGATCTCATTGTGAGGCTTCGAATCGAGGAGGACAACCGCAAGTCCGAGAAAAGGAGCAGCAAGAACTCCTAAGAAGCAAAAGCAAATGTGATCGATGACTCAAAGGGGAAAGCGTCTACTTCCAAAGGATTAAAGCGGAAGAAGACTTCCCAGGGGTACAAAGGCAAGGTCCAAGAAGGCAAGAACATGCGCTTCAAGGGAACTTGCTACATCTGCAACAAAGAGGGGCATAAGGCGAATGAATGTCGCAGCCGTCTCAAAAAGAACAAGAAAAGCCACCCACAGGCAAAGTTGACCGACCATGAGTCTCCAAGCCTTTCAGTTGTGGTGTCAGAAGTGAATCTGACAACCAACAATAAGGATTGGTGAGTAGACACTGGGGCTACTCGGCACATCTGCTCTGAGAAATTATTATTCTCTAAATATCAAATACTAGAGTAAGATGAGCAATTATTCATGAGAAATTCAGCCGTCTCAAAGGTTGAAGGAAAAGGTAAGGTCATCCTGAAGTGGACATCGGGGAAAGAGCTTACTCTTAACGATGTGCTTCATGTTCCAGACATCCGCAAGAATTTGATCTCCGGATCAATACTTAGTAAGAAAGGATTTAGAATGGTGTTTGAATCCGATAAATTTGTACTTACTAAGAGAGGGATGTATGTGGGAAAGGGTTATCTTGTTGATGGACTTTTTAAAGCCAATGTTGCAGTGGTAGATAAAGTCTGTGTATTTGTACCCGAAGCTTATAAATAAAAGAAATTCTTCTGTTTATTTGCTTGAGTCTCCTATTTTGTGGCATGCTAGATTAGGGCATGTAAATTACAAGTCTTTGAAAAACTTGTCTAATCTGGGATATATTCCTAAACTCAACTTAGAAGAAATTCGCAAGTGTGAGATTTGTGTTGAGGCCAAGTTGGCGAAAAATTCATTTCACTCAATTATCGAAATACAGAACCTTTAGGATTAATTCATAGCGATCTGTGTGACTTGAAATTTATGCCAACTAGAGGCGGTAAAAAGTATTTCATTACTTTTATTGATGACTGTACAAGATACTGTTATGTGTATCTTTTAAACAGTAAAGATGAGGCAATAAATATGTTTATAACATATAAAGCCGAAGTTGAGAATCAACTCAACAAGAAAATCAAGATTCTAAAATCCGATAGAGGCGGAGAATATGAATCAAATGATTTTAGTAAGTTATGTGCTAGTTTTGGTATAATACATCAAACAACAGCACCATACACTCCTCAGCAGAATGGAATTGCTGAACGGAAGAACAGAACTTTGAAGGAGATGGTTAATTCCATGCTCGTAAGTTCTGGAGCTCCGCAGAACTTATGAGGGGAAGCTCTATTAACTACAAATTATATTCTAAATAGAGCACCCCACAAGAAACTTGGTCTTATACCATTTGAGTTATGGCATGGAAGGACACCTTCCTACCATTACCTCAAAATATGGGGGTGCCTTGCAAAGGTGCTGGCACCATTACCTAAAATGACTAAGTTGGGAGCAAAAACTATGGACTGCGTATTCATAGGCTATGCCTTGAATAGTAGTGCCTACAGATTTCTGGTTCATAAATCAGAAATACCAGATATTCATGTAAACATGATTATCGAATCTCGAGATGCTGTGTTCTTTGAAGACATCTTTCCGTACAAACGGGAAGCAGATAAGACTTCTGGAAAAAGAACACACGAGATGGCGTTCAGGGACGAAAGCCCCGAGGAACGAAATGTTAATGCGGAAATTGAACCAAGAAGAAGTCAGAGATCTAGAATCTCAAAATCTTTTGGTCCAGATTTCATAGCATACGCTATTAAAAGCGAGCCTCAAACATTTAAAGAGGCTATGTCAACCCCAGAAGCACAAATGTGGAAAGAAGCTATAAATAGCGAAATAGAATCCATACTAAGTAATCATACTTGGGAATTGGTAAACTTGCCTCCTGGCAGTAAACCAATTGGGTGTAAGTGGATTTTCAAACGAAAATTAAAACCCGATGGATCTATCGATAAGTACAAGGCTAGATTAGTAGCCAAGGGTTATCGGCAAAAAGAAGGACTTGACTACTTCGATACTTATTCACCAGTAACAAGAATAACGTCCATACGGATGTTAATTGCAATTGCAGTATTGCACAACTTAGATATCCATCAAATGGATGTCAAGACTGCATTCTTAAATGGTGAATTAAATGAAGAGATATATATGGAGCAACCAGAAAGATTTATAGTCAAGGGCCAAGAACACAATGTGTGTAAATTGGTAAAATCCTTATATGGTTTAAAGCAGGCTCCAAAATAATGGCATGAGAAATTTGATAGTGTCATGATCAAAGACGGATTCACTATCAATGAATGCGATAAGTGTGTTTACACGAAAACAGTTGGAAACGCATGTATCATTGTTTGTCTTTATGTAGACGACATGTTGATACTTGGGACTAATATTGAAATTATTAAGTCCATTAAACGAATGTTATCCAACAGTTTTGATATGAAGGATCTGGGGGTTGCTGATGTAATTTTAGGAATTAAAATTACCGGAACACCAGATAGAATCAGTCTATCTCAATCTCACTATGTGGATAAGATGATAGAAAGATTCAAGGATCATGTGATAAAAGAGAATACAAATCCTTTTCTCCCACACGTCCACCTTCATAAGAATACAGGAACTGGAATACGCCAGTTGGAGTATTCGCAGATTATCGAAAGTCTAATGTATTTGATGAATTGCACTAGACCCGATATTGCTTACGCTGTAAGCAAGTTAAGTAGATACACTAGTAATCCTAGTGATCTACATTGGACCGCTCTACTACGAGTATTGGATTACATATCACATACCAAGGAATATGCCTTGAGATATGGACAGTATCCACCTGTACTGGAAGGATATAGTGATGCTAATTGGATTGCAGATTCTGAGAAATTAAAGTCAACTAGCGGATACGTATTTACTCTAGCAGGAGCAGCGGTATCATGGAAGTCTTCTAAGCAAACATGTATTGCCCGTTCCACTATGGAATCGGAATTCATAGCCTTAGATAAGGCTGGAGAAGAAGCAGAATGGCTTCGACAATTCTTAGAAGATATACCATTATGGCAAAAGCCAGTGCCCGCCATATGTATACACTGCGATAATCAAGCAGCTATATCTAGGGCACAAAATGTTATGTACAACGGTAAGTCTAGACATATTCGTCGTAGACATAATACCGTGAAGCAGTTGCTCTCAAATGGAATTATCTCTATTGACTTTGTATCATCAAAGGATAATTTAGCGGATCCGCTTACTAAAGGTTTAAGTGGAGAGCGTATAAACTGCGCATCGAGGGGAATGAGTCTAAAAGCCTAACCTTACCGAGTCAGCTTAATGGAAACCTCACTTAGCGACTGGAGATCCCACGGACTAAGTTCAAGAGGAAAAACTAGTTATGATTGACTCAGCAAGTAAGCACTTGGGAGCTTGACTCCAATCCATTCCTAAGGTGCACATAAGTGCTTTTCTACAAGTGGATTAAGGATAAGCTTAACGCTTTTAATGATGCCTATATCTTGTTACTAAACAAGTGAAGTAGAGTAGACTACTCTTAATAGGTCCATCACCTATGTGAGTATAGAGTTGGGTCGGCTCTTTGGGAATTTCTATGGAGGCTGTTATTCCCTAAAGATACTCTCTGAAACCAAGAATGTCCAGGGCCAAAACGGACACAACCGAGAACCAAAGTTGATTTGAAAAGTCACTGTGTGAAGCTTGTTGACTTGGCTTATACTAACGGCTAACAGTTCAAGACCTAGTTCACTGATTAGCCAGTAAGTCCGATGAAGCTCTCGCTATGGAAGGTTCAAGACCTAGTTCACCTATCCTTATGCAGTTTCTTTTCTCAAGTACCTTTCACAATAGAGTCAGTCTCTTTGTGTGTCATTTCCTTGAATCTCCATTCATTCTGGGGGATTGTTGGAATTGAAGACTATATAAGTATGAATCTTCGAGTTGAATTATGGCGAGATCCGTTGATCAAATCAACTGGATGATGGTTGGGTGTGTTCTCCTTCCATTGGGGATGAACGTGGTATATTCACATGTTCAATTCTGACTTCGAATGAATGAGATATTCAAGTCCAAAGATTGCCTAATTCAAAGCCAAAATGGGACTAAAGGTAGCTAAAAGCATTTAGTCCCACATTGGCCATGGGATGGAAGTTTGTGGTGTATAAATAGAGAAAATTGAGAACAAAGGGCGTGCCCTTTGGGTACTTGGAGTTTTCGCGCGCGAAAAGAGGGAACTATGCTCGCACATGCGTGCGTGCGCGCGCGCGCCGCCGCTGGCGGCGGCCGGCCGGCGTCGGAGCCCCAAACCTGGCCCGGTTCTTTTTGAACCGGGTGTCGCGGTATGGGTTACTCCGCTGCCCGAACCAAACCCGCTCCGCTCCGCTACCCGATCCGCTCCAGCCCACCCGCCAACAGGTGTCTGCGAACGGATCCGAACCGCCCGCCAACGGCTGTCGGAAAACCGTCCGTGCGGTTGGGCGGTTGGACAGTTGAATGGTTGCGACGGTTCTGTCCGAACCGTCGCAACTGTTGACTTCTGGCGGACGAGAATGCCCTCCCGGAGCGCTATAAATAGCGCTCCAGATTTCCATTCTCAGACACACCAACAAAAACCAGAGAATATCTCTCTCTCCCTCTATTAGAGTTCTGATCTGCGCGAAGTGACTTTCGGCGTTCTGAACCGAGCTTCCAGCGAGAAGTAGGAAAGCGACTTCCAAAGGAGATTCTGCAAAATTGTTCTGAAAGAGGAATCAGAAAATTCAACAGATTCTTTTACAAGAATTGTTGTCTGAATCTGGTACTTCTAAAGAAAAATCTTCAACCTTCCTTCGTCCTCAACAGTGGGTGCTCCTCCAGAGAGTAAAGGCAAATATGTAAAGGCAAATATTCATTTGAAATTTGTCCTTGTACCGCTGCTTCAACGATCCTATGAAGGTGCTGGTTGACTACGGTTCGATCGTACGGTGATTTGGTAGTGCTATCCAAATACCGTGAAAGAGTGTTGTATCTTGGGAGACCAGCATCCATTATCCCGTTAGCACCGGTTCGAGGGACGTAATTGTCTTAAGGAGATTCGCTCTAAGCGTGCCTCACTCTAAATACTGTATAAGTGGATTAAATCCTTTATACAGGGGATATACTTTACAGTATATCGAGACTGACTTAGATTCAGTCTAATTGGTGCTTTAACCAAGGAAGGAAATTGAAAGGTGGTTCTTAAATTAAGGAACGTTCTATTGAACGGAAAACCTCCCACCTGATATTTGCCGACCTGGCCAATTAGATTGTTGATATATCAGTAATCTTGATTAGTTGTCAGATTGATTCTTGTTAAGCAGAATAACCAACAAATCTACCTGGTGTTTTGTTAAGACTGGGATTATATTCGCAATCCTCAATCATTTTCTTATATATTTACATTTATTAAGACTACGAAGCCACAGTCCTCACAAAAAAATGCTATTATATATTATTTAAACAAAAAAATCTGATATATGCTTCTCCTGCCTTGCAAATTTTAAATAAGTATTCTAACATTTCAAGAGAGGAAAAGGAGAGAATAGACCTCCCTGATGTAAAGGACGAAAAAGAAGAAGAAAGAGACGAAGAAAATATTGAAGGGGGAATAGAAAGAGAACAAGAACCTATAAAAAATGTTAAGAAGAGCATGATGAAAACAGGTATTGTAGGTTTTCTACCGGAATACCGTAATGAGGAACGTGAAGGAATGGTTGTTTTCAGAAATGAAATTTATATCTAAAGAGTATAGTGCTTGAATTGAATAACATAATTAAAGAGATAAAGAAACACGAGAAGAAAAGAAAAGGCTGAAGAAGGAGAAGAGATTGAAGAAGCAATTACAAAAAAGGAGGAAGAGAGGAACAGAAGAAGAAAAGAGGAAGAGGAGGAGAGGAGGAAGGAGGAGGAAGAGAAGAGAAGAGGAGGGAGCAGACGAAAGAGGAGAAGAAGAAGAGGAGAAAGGAGGAGGATGCTGCCACACTAGAAGAATGAGAATTTAGGGAGACTATTAGAGGAGTTGAAACTCCATATTTCAGTTTGAAATTAACCCAGGCAATACCTGAGATTGACCACGACAAAGTTTCAGAGCAACAGACTAAAGAACAACCTGACATCGTGGAGAAAAAAAAGCTGATAAGAAAAAAGCGACTCTCCAGAGGATCTATAGAGAGAAAGTCAAAGAATGGAAGAGATGAAAAAGACCATGATGACTCCAACTTTGTTTACCCAAAGATAGCAAAGAAAACATGCAAGGAGACAATTCCACGTACTTAGGAAGTTATAAATGACCCTGCATTCAAACGAAAAAGAAAGAAGTGATCCAAGCCTCCACGATACAAACCAAAGCCTTGTACAAAGACATAGAGCCAGAAAAACAATCTATCGTCAAAAACTTTTTTAAAAAAGCAACGGGCAATAAGTGACTTTCTTTCTTATTTTTTGTAACACCCCGCTCCCCGAATACGTACTTAGTTGCGTATTCATATTTTCTGATCGTATTTTTTATTTACTTTCTTTATTTGTTTTGTATTATGAGTTATTTATATGATCGTTTTGCCTTGGATCTGGATTCGTGAACTCGGAGTCAGCCCTACTCTGAACCGGGGGACCGATCCTAGAGTATTGTTCGATTTGGACTTTCTGGTATTCTGATTTGACCGATTTTAGTTTCAAATATCATTTTTCAATATTCTAGATTTTTCATGATTTTCTGAAATTTTCCTGAATTAAGTTGTAAATCTTCAAAACCGGGGTCGACTAATACTGCTGCTTGATTCTCAGATTTTTAATTTACAAATGGAGTTAAAATTCTAAAAACGGCTTTCCTATAACTTCTTAAAATCACATTTTCTATCAAAATACTTTTTCTGAGAATTTTCTGAATTTATCAAAATTCCCTGGATTTGGTGTCGGCCAGTATCACTGGTTGATTCCAGAAATTTTAGTTTACAATTGAAATCAAATTTCTAGATTCTACTTTCATATTTCTTCTTAGAATTATACTTTCTCCTTTCTGACATTTTCTGAGATTTTATCAAAATCCGGCCGACCTTGTGTAGCCGGTATTGACGGTTGACTTCAAGATTTTTATTTCAAAAATGAGATTGAATTTCTAAAAACTGATTTTACCAAAAGTTTTTATATAATATTTATTATTTTTGAGAATTTTGGGAAGCTTTCCAAACTACTTCATTTTTTGGACTTTTCCGGAGTTTTCGGTGTTTTCCCAGACACCGGAATTTTATCCAGATATTTTATTTTTCTCTTTTTTCTATTTTTTTCTCTCTTCTCGTTAGATGCGAGTTTCACCAACCTAGATTCCGCATTTAATGCAGAGATGCTCTCCATACTACATTTAATGCTTGACCTGCAAGATCAATTCTGACCATGCTTTTTGTCCTTTCTGTTAAAAGCAAATCTCGCGTTTTTCCTCTCGGACGCAGCTTTTATTTTCGCGTCTGGCTTTATTTCGCTAGACGCGGATTTTCTCCAGTGGCGACGCAAGTCTCATTGGTGAGAGGCTTTCCAATGCCAATATTATATATATATATATATCATAATCCCCATATATATATATATCCACCTTTCTTTTTCTCTCTCTTTCATTTTTTTTCCTTCTCCATTTCCAGCAAGCAAATGGCAGCACCACCTAAGCCATGGCCGCCTCCTTGGCCAGCCATCTTCTTCACTTTCCCCTCCATTTCCACCACCAATCCCACCATCTTTTTCTCCTTCATCTCCTCCTTCATTCCAACAACAACAACAACCATAATACCACCACCTACACCACCTTAGCCACCACCAACCACACAAGTTCTCCTCCTCGGCGAGCTCTTCCATCCTAGCCAACTCGTCGCTCTCCGAAACAGCGTTTTCAAAATTCTGAAAATTCCAAATGAGCTGGACTTGCACCCTTCCTTGGTCGGGTATGGGCTGTCCTTTGGGCTGCCGGCCTTGGCCGCGGCGACGCCGCCGGCCGGCCAGAGATGGCAGGCCATTCTCCTCTTCTCCCTTTCTTCTTTCCTTCCCTTCTCTATTTCTTTCTTTTCATCTTGGTTTCTTTCTTCCTGGTTCCTCTTCCTGTTCGTCTTCTCCATTTGGAAAATGATTCACTTTTTCAATCCTCTCCCTATTTTAGAGATTTTAAGGGTTTTAGCTGCATTTTGAATTGGGAAATTAATGATCCCCATTCTGTTACATCCTGTCTTTTGGGCCTTCAATTTTGGTTTCACTGCTGGTCTTATGGTGAACTTGTGGTGAGCAGCTAGGTTTCTTCATACATTCCTCTATTCTGTTATTTCCACTCACTCACTGTGTGGTTTTGGGTACATCAAGGAAAAAAAGTAACTTTATACTCAGTTCTTCTTCAGTTGATCTATTCTTCCGAGTTTAGCATCATATGGATATGCTATTTTTCTACCTTCTACGGCCCTCCTGTCCTCTCTCTCTCACTCCTTCTTATCTCCCTGTCTCTCTCTCTTAAATTGCTGACGCGGATCTCACCCCCACGTCCAAGCAATTCCTTAACGTAAATCTTCGTGTTCTTGACATTTATTTAACGCGGCCTTCGCGTTCTTGCATCGACGCAACGAGGAGCCCATGCCCGCGTCTGTGTCGTTCTCATGTCAACACGATGCAGAGCTCATGTCCGCGTCTATGTTCTTCTCGTGTTAACGCGACGCGAAACCCATGTTCGCGTCTGCATTCTTCTCGTGTCCTAACTTGAATGCGGGGCTCGAACCTCGCGTTTGGGGCATCTACGCGACGAGATTCCCGCGTCTGCGACCCCCGCGTCTCACTCTCAAACCTGCGTCTCCCTGTGCACTCTCTCTCCATGGACTTCTCCCTCTAGCTCTCACTTTCTCTCTCCTCTCTCTTATTCTCTTTCTCTCTCTTGATTTTCTACTCTCTCTATCACTTTCTTTTAAACGCGTTGACGCGTTGATTTTCTGGATTCCAGAGATCAGGGATTTCACTATGTTTTCTGAAGATTTAGGCGAGTGTTCTCGCTTTCCTCTTGGCTTTCCCGCTTCGTTGGATCGACTTGATTGTCTTATGTATTTGTATCTGAAACTAACACTTTTTCTGCAGGTACCCTAACCTCAGGGTACAACCTTTGAGTTTTAAAGTCCTCTGGACTTTCTGTATGCTACGCCTGGCAGGCGGACCTAGCGTCAACACTTTTCCGCTTGCTCCGTTCTAGCGTAATTACCCCGTGAGCATGGCTTCCCGTGAACAGTAGTATAGCGTTCATACGCTTACTGCGACACGTGTGTCTAGCTACGCTGCGAGCGGTAACCACGCCGAGCGTAATAGTATTTAGTGTTGTACATTAGTTTCGCTCCAGCTTGCTCAGCTCTGCTTGATTGTGCTCAGCTATTATTTTATCACTCGCCAAGTACACTTGATATATTAACACTTGATATGCTCTTACTTGATACCTATCATCTACCATGCTAATATCTGACACCTGTCTATATCACTTGTCAACTGATGTGTCATCACCTGATACTCGACTTGCTACTTAACACTTGCTTCTGACTATGACATGACTTATCACTTGCCTCTTGAAATACTAATACTTGACCTGTGATTATCACATTTACGGGAATACTATACTTGTTATCCTGCATTACATGCAGTGACTTGAATCTTGTACTTGTTATCCTGTATTATATATACAGTGACCTGAATCTGTAGTACTCATGTACTCCTGAACTCCTGATCATGTCTTGCACCCTCTATTCCCATAAATTGATAACTACATAACAAATCATAAAAGGAATAACTTGCATCGGGTCGGGGGAAACTTGCGGCTATCTATATATGTTCGTGTTTACAGTGGTACTAGGCATGTTGTGCAACTAAAACTTTCGGTCTGACATGTGGGCCTCCAGGCGACCGAGGGGAGTGCTGGCTCCCTCATTCTTGGTACCATCTTGATAAGGGCATTCTATAAGACCCTCCTGTAGGCCTTGCGGCCGGTTCCATACACCAACGATGGAACGTCCTGGACCGTGGTCCCGGGCATGTATGGGACCCACTGTAAACATTATTCGTTGATACCCCCGTTGGTTTCCATTAACAACCTTGCTTTACTCAGATGTGGATATATGTGCGCTGGGACGCTAGTTCACATATCTAGACATCGGGGTAAGATGAGTAATAATAATAATAATAAAAGATGCCAACTATGAATCTGTAGTATGCCTTGCCATGTTTGCTTGTATCGGACTTTACTTCAGATTTTCGATTTTATGATGACTATATTATACCTGCTTGCATCCTGCTTTACCACTCGTGTTCTATTCTATTAGTCTCCTGCTCTTGTCGTATAATACCATGTGCTTATCTATGCTCGCCACTTGGCTTTCGCATCACTACTCGCCGGGGAGTTCTGACTCCTCTGGATCCTTATGTCCAGGTTTTGGAGCTTAGGGCGTGTGAATTCTCCTAGTTGCTGATCAGAGTGGCGCAGCGGTAACGTGGATCTCCAACAGACCGTCCAGAGCCTCATCCTTCTAGGCCCCCCTTCTCGGCTCTAGAGTTTTCTTGTTATGACTCTGAGCCTTTTTTTGTACTGTTCATACTTGTACATCTCTTTGTATTCTCGCACTTGCGCCTATCAGTGATGTAATATTCTTGTAATATTTGTCACCTCTGGTGATAACTTTGTAATTGTACTCATATGTTGGAATGTATAATGCACCACGTGCTTCCGTACTCTGATTCTTGCCTGTACTGATGCTTAGCGTATATACGTGAGGGTATTTCTGACCTGCGTATATACGTCGCAGTGACGTCTCCGTACCCGCCGAATCAGGGCGTTACAGGGTGGTATCAGAGCCTAGGCTCTCACATCCTCAGTACAACCAGTCGGCAAATTAATGGTAAAGAAATTTGTAACTGGAATGCATGAGTCATGGTTATACAATCCAACTACAAGTACAAAGTTATCCATTCTCTCTTGATAATCTTACCCTTGAATTCTGAAGTCCTCCCATTCTTTCATACTTTAATTTCTCGTTATTCTTAGACCAACTCGGACATGAAAGACGGGGAAATCATAACGGTCTGGTTCTTCTTAGAGTGGCCCTAATGGAGGAAGTGTTGATTTGAGATGATTTCTGCAAAATATGATGAAAAACTAGCAAGAACAGACAAAGGTCCAGCCCAAGGATTATAGGTTGCACTCCAGGAACAGAAGCCAGGCAACATGTCAGATTTCAGGAAATTACAGTCAGTAATCTTTTAAGCATGGAGAAGCCCTGGATGCATAGCAGTGGCCGGTAAACGTTATGGATCTTCTGAAGGCAACTCGGGTCCCTGACGAGAACCAAGTGAAAATGACCAAGATTCAGTTGAAAGATGTGGCTAGGACATTGTGGTTGGCGGAAACAGCGAGACTAGAAAAGCCCATCACTTGGGACCAGTTCTCGAAGAATTTTATGAGAAGATTCTTCTCTGTAATAACTCAGAAAGAAATGAAAGGATGATTTATCAAATTGCAGTAAGGAGATTGAATTGTAAATAAGTACACAGCAAGATTCCTAAGGCGTAGTCGGTCGGTGTCTTACATGGTGGCTGATAAGGAGGACCGAGTAAGTGATATTTAGTGAGAGCTGAAGATGAGGATCAAGATGTTTCTTATTTCCAAGCAGCCCTAAAACTATTCTCAAGTTCCTCATTTTTGCCATCACCTGGGAAATAGAACGGATCTGGAGAAGAAGGATCAGAATGAGATGCAGATAAAGTTGGCAAAGCGACACTCTCAGTTGATGGAAGTTGAAGACTCAGACAGGCCACTGGATGTCCCACTGGTTGAACCATCCCCCCAACCTTGCCCTCAGCATATGACGTGTGGGTATTGTCTGAAGTCGGGCACCTACAACGCAACCGCCAGAGGGGTTATAAATTATGTCGTATACGGGTCCGAAGATTAGTTAAAAAGTGACTGTCTGTTCAAGAAGGCAGAGAACATCGCACAGATCAGATCAACTCATCCAGTATCACCATTGGGAGAGAACCATGACCTACTGGCAGAATAACCTCGCTTCATCCCCAGCATCAAGCATGGAGTCATACACAAAAGAGACCAAGAGCTAGGGCAGATGGTAGAAAGAGGCAAACATATAATCTGACTGAAGAGGAAGTCAGGATGCTCAATATGATGGACTGAGAACAGGAAGGGATGCTCAATATCTGAAAAAGGAACCCTGAAAGTACTGACCATAACCATTGTCCCCATTTTTAGCATGCCCGAGAGTTGGTAAATTCTCTATATCATATCATTCTCATTGCACTATCATCACCGATCTTAGTCCGTCCGTGTCTACCTCCCTATTCCATGATTCCTATCTCTTCTATTTTTACTATTCTGATTTTCGTAATCTTTATGCCAACTTAAGATATGCATAGACTAGTGAGGTAACAGCAGGGCAGATGTGGTTCGTTCTCATTATGTTCTGGCATTCCTCGACTCTCGTACATCACATTGTCTTATATTGGACAGATCTTCGGCCTCGCATTATATTCTTGTATTTATGGATACATCACGGGAGACCAGTACATCAAGTGAAGTAGTCATCGCTTATATAATCAGGTATACTGTATCATTACATGAGGGGTGTCAGTATATAGCAGTGTTCCAAAATCAGGACTTCTGGCAGACAGAGTTATGGTATTTTTCATTTCTATTACTCCAATAGCGATCATGATTTCTTCAACTATGTTTATGGGACTCAGGTATTCTCAGAGCTGATTTGCCATCAGGTTATTATTCAGAAGACAGTATTCGAGACTCATTTCGATTCTTATGATTTCTTGATCGCATTCTCAGAGCCACTAACTCCTGGCAGTCTTTATTGATTTGGTGGACCATGGGCTCCGCTAACCTCGCCAAGCGAGGGTCGTGTTCTAGTCACCCGTGGACCTAACCGAGTGTGGGCTTCGCTGCACCCTGATGCTTAGCATTTAGCGTTGTGTTACGCGCTGTCTTCGCCGCGTGAGCTTCTCCATATGCGAGCCTCATAGAGCGTTAACTTCGCTGCACCCTAATGCTTAACACCTGAGCTGTGCTACGCGATGGCCTCATCTAGGCTTGGCTTCGTCCGTGGCTAGTCCCTTCAGTGCTTAGCACTCTAGCCGTTCCTCGAATTTTTTTCGCCTAGCGTGTTTTCATGATCCGCTGAACATGGTTTTATCACTGTATCTGAGCTATCGCCATGATCCTTGTCAATGATCCATTCGACCAATCTTGCAGGGCTCAGATATCTTCAACATGTCTCATCTGCAGTCGGGTTATCATTCAGAAGTCAGTATTCAGAATTCTTCAGGGTTATTCTATATTCTTGGCTAATTCTTTCAGAGTTAGCAACGCCCAGTATGCAGAAATACTTAATCATTGGTCTTCTTGATTCATGCTCAGTATTATCAGGGTTTTCTTTACCTTAGGTATTCTGGTCTATTCTCAAAATTTATTATGTATGCAGCACATCAGAAATTCTACTGCAGACTCTTTATCAAGGACAACATCATGCCATGCAGGATTTTATTATTTATGGATTTCAGCACTACGGATTTCTATGAATTTCATCAGCAATTGTTCGCAGTCTGATTGAAGTATTATTGATTATCTCATAAGTCAGCTCACTCTATATTATTCAGAATGGGTTAGTCTTTTGAAGTTCTGACAGTGTTCTTTTAAAAGCAGACATCAGATCAGTATTATTATGGCACCGTCAGAGGATGTATATATACAGCGGAAGGGCAGAGATGTCTCAGTCCTGAGTTTACCGTTCAGTCAATTTGGAAGAATGGCTCATAGTTATTCATATCTTGATTGACAAAATCCTCATTCCTATCCTTTCTGTGTTCATCTTCCCCTTATTCATATTGCGAGGACGTAATTTTTTATAAGGTGGATGGAGTGTAACAGCCCGCTTCCCGAATACATACTTAGTTGCGTATTCATATTTTTTGATCGTATTTTTTAAATTTACTTCCTGTATTTGTTTTGTATTATGAGTTATTTATATGATCGTTTTGCCTTGGATCTGGATTCGTGAACTCGGAGTCAGCCCTACTCTGAACCGGGGGACCGATCCTAGAGTATTGCTCGATTTGGACTTTCTGGTATTCTGATTTGACCGATTTCAGTTTCAAATATCATTTTCCAATATTCTAGATTTTTCATGATTTTTTGGAATTTTTCTGAACTAAGTTGTAAATCTTCAAAACCGGGGTCGACCAATACTGCTGCTCGATTCTCGGATTTTTAATTTACAAATGGAGTTGAAATTCTAAAACGGCTTTCCTGTAACTTCTTAAAATTATTTTCTATCTAAATACTTTTTCTGAGAATTTTCTAAATTTATCAAAATTCCCTTGGATTTGTTGTCGGCCAGTATCACTGGTTGATTCCAGGAATTTTATTTTACAATTGAAATTAAATTTCTGGACTTTGCTTTCATATTTCTTCTTAGAATTATACTTTTTCCTTTCTGGCATTTTCTGAGATTTTTCAGATTTTATCAAAATCCAGCCGACCCGGTATAGCCCGGTATTGACGGTTGACTTCAAGATTTTTATTTCGAAAATGAGATTGAATTTCTAAAAATCGATTTCACCAAAAATCTTTATATAATATTTATTATATTTGAGAATTTTTGGGAAGTTTTCCAAACTACTTCATTTTTTGGACTTTTCTGGAGTTTTCGGTGTTTTCCTAGATACCGGAATTTTATCCAGATATTTTACTTTTCTCTTTTTCCATTTTTTCTCTCTCCTCGCTAGACGCGAGTTTTACCAACCTAAATTCCGCATTTAATGCAGAAATGCTCTCCATACTGCATTTAATGCTTGACCTGCAAGATCAATTCTGAACCATGCTTTTTGTCCTTTCTGTTAAAAGCAAATCTCGCGTTTTTCCTCCCGGACGCAGCTTTTATTTTCGCGTCTGGCTTTGTTTTGCCTAGACGCGAATTTTCTCCTGTGGGGACGCAAGTCTCATTGGGTGAGAGGCTTTCCAATGGCAATATTATATATATATCATAATCCCCATATATATATATATATATCCACCTTTCTTTCTCTCTCTTTCATTTTTTTTTCCTTCTCCATTCCCAGCAAGCAAATGGTAGCACCACCTGAGCCATGGCCGCCTCCTTGGCCAGCCATCTTCTTCACTCTCCCCTCCATTTCCACCACCAATCCCACCATCTTTTTCTCCTCCATCTCCTCCTTCATTCCAACAATAACAACAACCATAATACCACCACCTACACCACCTTAGCCACCACCAACCACACCAAGTTCTCCTCCTCGGCGAGCTCTTCCATCCTAGCCAACTTGTCGCTCTCTGAAACAGCGTTTTCAAAATTTTGAAAATTCAAAATGAGCTGGACTTGCACCCTTCCTTGGTCGGGTTTGGGCTGTCCTTTGGGCTGCCGGCCTTGGCCGCCGGCGCCTCCGCCGGCCGGCCGGAGATGGCCGGCCATTCTCCTCTTCTCCCTTTCTTCTTTCCTTCCCTTCTCTATTTCTTTCTTTTCATCTTGGTTTCTTTCTTCCTGGTTCCTCTTCCTGTTCGTCTTCTCCATTTGGAAAATGATTCACTTTTTCACTCCTCTCCCTATTTTAGAGATTTTAAGGGTTTTAGCTGCATTTTGAATTGGGAAATTAATGATCCCCATTCTGTTACATCCTGTCTTTTGGGCCTTCAATTTTGGTTTCACTGCTGGACTTATGGTGAACTTGTGGCGAGCAGCTAGGTTTCTTCATACATTCCTCTATTATGTTATTTCCACTCACTCACTGTGTGGTTTTGGGTACATCAAGGAAAAGAAGTAACTTTATACTCAGTTCTTTTTCAGTTGATCTATTCTTCCGAGTTGAGCATCAATGGATATGCTATTTTTCTATCTTCTCCGGCCCTCCTGTCCTCTCTCTCTCTCACTCCTTCTTATCTCCCTGTCTCTCTCTCTTAAATTGCTGACGCGGATCTCACCCTCGCGTCCAAGCAATTCCTTAACGCAAATCTTCGCGTTCTTGAAATTTGTTTAACGCGGCCTTCGCGTTCTTGCATCGACGCAACGCAGAGCCCATGCCCGCGTCTATGTCCTTCTCATGTCAACACGATGCAGAGCTCATGTCCGCGTTTGTGTTCTTCTCGTGTTAACGCGACGCGAAACCCACGTTCGCGTTCGCATTCTTCTCGTGTCCTGACTTGAACACGGGGCTCAAACCTTGCGTTTGGGGCATCTACGCGACGAGATTCCCGCGTCTGCGACCCCCGCGTCTCACTCTCAAACCTGCGTCTCCCTGTGCACTCTCTCTCCATGGACTTCTCCCTCTAGCTCTCACTTTCTCTCTCCTCTCTCTTATTCTCTTTCTCTCTCTTGATTTTCTACTCTCTCTATCACTTTCTTTTAAACGCGTTGACGCGTTGATTTCCTGGATTCCAGAGATCAGGGATTTCACTATGTTTTCTGAAGATTTAGGCGAGTGTTCTCGCTTTCCTCTTGGCTTTCCCGCTTCGTTGGATCGACTTGATTGTCTTATGTATTTGTATCTGAAACTAACACTTTTTCTGCAGGTACCCTAACCTCAGGGTACAACCTTTGAGTTTTAAAGTCCTCTGGACTTTCTGTATGCTACGCCTGGCAGGCGGACCTAGCGTCAACACTTTACCGCTTGCTCCGTTCTAGCGTAATTAGCCCGTGAGCATGGCTTCCCGTGAACAGTAGTATAGCGTTCATACGCTTACTGCGACACGTGTGTCTAGCTATGCTGCGAGCGGTAACCACGCCGAGCGTAATAGTATTTAGTGTTGTACATTAGTTTCGCTCCAGCTTGCTCAGCTCTGCTTGATTGTGCTCAGCTATTATTTTATCACTCGCCAAGTATACTTGATATATTAACACTTGATATGCTCTTACTTGATACCTATCATCTACCATGCTAATATCTGACACCTGTCTATATCACTTGTCAACTGATGTGTCATCACCTGATACTCGACTTGCTACTTAACACTTGCTTCTGACTATGACATGACTTATCACTTGCCTCTTGAAAATACTAATACTTGACCTGTGATTATCACATTTACGGGAATACTATACTTGTTATCCTGCATTACATGCAGTGACTTGAATCTTGTACTTGTTATCCTGTATTATATATACAGTGACCTGAATCTGTAGTACTCATGTACTCCTGAACTCCTGATCATGTCTTGCACCCTCTATTCCCATAAATTGATAACTACATAACAAATCATAAAAGGAATAACTTGCATCGGGTCGGGGAAACTTGCGGCTATCTATATATGTTCGTGTTTACAGTGGTACTAGGCATGTTGTGCAACTAAAACTTTCGGTCTGACATGTGGGCCTCCAGGCGACCGAGGGGAGTGCTGGCTCCCTCATTCTTGGTACCATCTTGATAAGGGCATTCTATAAGACCCTCCTGTAGGCCTTGCGGCCGGTTCCATACACCAGCGATGGAACGTCCTGGACCGTGGTCCCGGGCATGTATGGGACCCACTGTAAACATTATTCGTTGATACCCCCGTTGGTTTCCATTAACAACCTTGCTTTACTCAGATGTGGATATATGTGCGCTGGGACGCTAGTTCACATATCTAGACATCGGGGTAAGATGAGTAATAATAATAATAATAAAAGATGCCAACTATGAATCTGTAGTATGCCTTGCCATGTTTGTTTGTATCGGACTTTACTTCAGATTTTCGATTTTATGATGACTATATTATACCTGCTTGCATCCTGCTTTACCACTCGTGTTCTATTCTATTAGTCTCCTGCTCTTGTCGTATAATACCATGTGCTTATCTATGCTCGCCACTTGGCTTTCGCATCACTACTCGCCGGGGAGTTCTGACTCCTCTGGATCCTTATGTCCAGGTTTTGGAGCTTAGGGCGTGTGAATTCTCCTAGTTGCTGATCAGAGTGGCGCAGCGGTAACGTGGATCTCCAACAGACCGTCCAGTGCCTCATCCTTCTAGGCCCCCTTCTCGGCTCTAGAGTTTTCTTGTTATGACTCTGAGTCTCTTTTTGTACTGTTCATACTTGTACATCTCTTTGTATTCTCGCACTTGCGCCTATCAGTGATGTAATATTCTTGTAATATTTGTCACCTCTGGTGATAACTTTGTAATTGTACTCATATGTTGGAATGTATAATGCACCACGTGCTTCCGTACTCTGATTCTTGCCTGTACTGATGCTTAGCGTATATACGTGAGGGTATTTCTGACCTGCGTATATACGTCGCAGTGACGTCTCCGTACCCGCCGAATCAGGGCGTTACAGGGTGGTATCAGAGCCTAGGCTCTCACATCCTCAGTACAACCAGTCGGCAAATTAATGGTAAAGAAATTTGTAACTGGAATGCATGAGTCATGGTTATACAATCCAACTACAAGTACAAAGTTATCCATTCTCTCTTGATAATCTTACCCTTGAATTCTGAAGTCCTCCCATTCTTTCATACTTTAATTTCTCGTTATTCTTAGACCAACTCGGACATGAAAAGACGGGGAAATCATAACGGTCTGGTTCTTCTTAGAGTGGCCCTAATGGAGGAAGTGTTGATTTGAGATGATTTCTGCAAAATATGATGAAAAACTAGCAAGAACAGACAAAGGTCCAGCCCAAGGATTATAGGTTGCACTCCAGGAACAGAAGCCAGGCAACATGTCAGATTTCAGGAAATTACAGTCAGTAATCTTTTAAGCATGGAGAAGCCCTGGATGCATAGCAGTGGCCGGTAAACGTTATGGATCTTCTGAAGGCAACTCGGGTCCCTGACGAGAACCAAGTGAAAATGACCAAGATTCAGTTGAAAGATGTGGCTAGGACATTGTGGTTGGCGGAAACAGCGAGACTAGAAAAGCCCATCACTTGGGACCAGTTCTCGAAGAATTTTTATGAGAAGATTCTTCTCTGTAATAACTCAGAAAGAAATGAAAGGATGATTTATCAAATTGCAGTAAGGAGATTGAATTGTAAATAAGTACACAGCAAGATTCCTAAGGCGTAGTCGGTCGGTGTCTTACATGGTGGCTGATAAGGAGGACCGAGTAAGTGATATTTAGTGAGAGCTGAAGATGAGGATCAAGATGTTTCTTATTTCCAAGCAGCCCTAAAACTATTCTCAAGTTCCTCATTTTTGCCATCACCTGGGAAATAGAACGGATCTGGAGAAGAAGGATCAGAATGAGATGCAGATAAAGTTGGCAAAGCGACACTCTCAGTTGATGGAAGTTGAAGACTCAGATAGGCCACTGGATGCCCCACTGGCTGAACCATCCCCCCAACCTTGCCCTCAGCATATGACGTGTGGGTATTGTCTGAAGTCGGGCACCTACAACGCAACCGCCAGAGGGTTATAAATTATGTCGTATACGGGTCCGAAGATTAGTTAAAAAGTGACTGTCTGTTCAAGAAGGCAGAGAACATCGCACAGATCAGATCAACTCATCCAGTATCACCATTGGGAGAGAACCATGACCTACTGGCAGAATAACCTCGCTTCATCCCCAGCATCAAGCATGGAGTCATACACAAAGAGACCAAGAGCTAGGGCAGATGGTAGAAAGAGGCAAACATATAATCTGACTGAAGAGGAAGTCAGGATGCTCAATATGATGGACTGAGAACAGGAAGGGATGCTCAATATCTGAAAAAGGAACCCTGAAAGTACTGACCATAACCATTGTCCCCATTTTTAGCATGCCCGAGAGTTGGTAAATTCTCTATATCATATCATTCTCATTGCACTATCATCACCGATCTTAGTCCGTCCGTGTCTACCTCCCTATTCCATGATTCCTATCTCTTCTATTTTTACTATTCTGATTTTCGTAATCTTTATGCCAACTTAAGATATGCATAGACTAGTGAGGTAACAGCAGGGCAGATGTGGTTCGTTCTCATTATGTTCTGGCATTCCTCGACTCTCGTACATCACATTGTCTTATATTGGACAGATCTTCGGCCTCACATTATATTCTTGTATTTATAGATACATCACGGGAGACCAGTACATCAAGTGAAGTAGTCATCGCTTATATAATCAGGTATACTGTATCATTACATGAGGGGTGTCAGTATATAGCAGTGTTCCAAAATCAGGACTTCTGGCAGACAGAGTTATGGTATTTTTCATTTCTATTACTCCAATAGCGATCATGATTTCTTCAACTATGTTTATGGGACTCAGGTATTCTCAGAGCTGATCTGCCATCAGGTTATTATTCAGAAGACAGTATTCGAGACTCATTTCGATTCTTATGATTTCTTGATCGCATTCTCAGAGCCACTAACTCCTGGCAGTCTTTATTGATTTGGTGGACCATGGGCTCCGCTAACCTCGCCAAGCGAGGGTCGTGTTCTAGTCACCCGTGGACCTAACCGAGTGTGGGCTTCGCTGCAACCCTGATGCTTAGCATTTAGCGTTGTGTTACGCGCTGTCTTCGCCGCGTGAGCTTCTCCATATGCGAGCCTCGTAGAGCGTTAACTTCGCTGCACCCTAATGCTTAACACCTGAGCTGTGCTACGCGATGGCCTCATCTAGGCTTGGCTTCGTCCGTGGCTAGTCCCTTCAGTGCTTAGCACTCTAGCCGTTCCTCGAATTTTTTTCGCCTAGCGTGTTTTCATGATCCGCTGAACATGGTTTTATCACTGTATCTGAGCTATCGCCATGATCCTTGTCAATGATCCATTCGACCAATCTTGCAGGGCTCAGATATCTTCAACATGTCTCATCTGCAGTCGGGTTATCATTCAGAAGTCAGTATTCAGAATTCTTCAGGGTTATTCTATATTCTTGGCTAATTCTTTCAGAGTTAGCAACGCCCAGTATGCAGAAATACTTAATCATTGGTCTTCTTGATTCATGCTCAGTATTATCAGGGTTTTCTTTACCTTAGGTATTCTGGTCTATTCTCAGAAATTTATTATGTATGCAGCACATCAGAAATTCTACTGCAGACTCTTTATCAAGGACAACATCATGCCATGCAGGATTTTATATTTATGGATTTCAGCACTACGGATTTCTATGAATTTCATCAGCAATTGTTCGCAGTCTGATTGAAGTATTATTGATTATCTCATAAGTCAGCTCACTCTATATTATTCAGAATGGGTTAGTCTTTTGAAGTTCTGACAGTGTTCTTTTAAAAGCAGACATCAGATCAGTATTATTATGGCACCGTCAGAGGATGTATATATGCAGCGGAAGGGCAGAGATGTCTCAGTCCTGAGTTTACCGTTCAGTCAATTTGGAAGAATGGCTCATAGTTATTCATATCTTGATTGACAAAATCCTCATTCCTATCCTTTCTGTGTTCATCTTCCCCTTATTCATATTGCGAGGACGCAATTTTTTATAAGGTGGATGGAGTGTAACAGCCCGCTTCCCGAATACATACTTAGTTGCGTATTCACATTTTTTGATCGTATTTTTTAAATTTACTTCCTGTATTTGTTTTGTATTATGAGTTATTTATATGATCGTTTTGCCTTGGATCTGGATTCGTGAACTCGGAGTCAGCCCTACTCTGAACCGGGGGACCGATCCTAGAGTATTGCTCGATTTGGACTTTCTGGTATTCTGATTTGACCGATTTCAGTTTCAAATATCATTTTCCAATATTCTAGATTTTTCATGATTTTTTGGAATTTTTCTGAATTAAGTTGTAAATCTTCAAAACCGGGGTCGACCAATACTGCTGCTCGATTCTCGGATTTTTAATTTACAAATGGAGTTGAAATTCTAAAAACGGCTTTCCTGTAACTTCTTAAAATTATTTTCTATCTAAATACTTTTTCTGAGAATTTTCTAAATTTATCAAAATTCCCTTGGATTTGTTGTCGGCCAGTATCACTGGTTGATTCCAGGAATTTTATTTTACAATTGAAATTAAATTTCTGGACTTTGCTTTCATATTTCTTCTTAGAATTATACTTTTTCCTTTCTGGCATTTTCTGAGATTTTTCAGATTTTATCAAAATCCAGCCGACCCGGTATAGCCCGGTATTGACGGTTGACTTCAAGATTTTTATTTCGAAAATGAGATTGAATTTCTAAAAATCGATTTCACCAAAAATCTTTATATAATATTTATTATATTTGAGAATTTTTGGGAAGTTTTCCAAACTACTTCATTTTTTTGGACTTTTCTGGAGTTTTCAGTGTTTTCCTAGATACCGAATTTTATCCAGATATTTTACTTTTCTCTTTTTCTATTTTTTTCTCTCTCCTCGCTAGACGCGAGTTTTACCAACCTAAATTCCGCATTTAATGCAGAAATGCTCTCCATACTGCATTTAATGCTTGACCTGCAAGATCAATTCTGAACCATGCTTTTTGTCCTTTCTGTTAAAAGCAAATCTCGCGTTTTTCCTCCCGGACGCAGCTTTTATTTTCGCGTCTGGCTTTGTTTTGCCTAGACGCGAATTTTCTCCTGTGGGGACGCAAGTCTCATTGGGTGAGAGGCTTTCCAATGGCAATATTATATATATATATCATAATCCCCATATATATATATATATATATATCCACCTTTCTTTCTCTCTCTTTCATTTTTTTTTCCTTCTCCATTTCCAGCAAGCAAATGGTAGCACCACCTGAGCCATGGCCGCCTCCTTGGCCAGCCATCTTCTTCACTCTCCCCTCCATTTCCACCACCAATCCCACCATCTTTTTCTCCTCCATCTCCTCCTTCATTCCAACAATAACAACAACCATAATACCACCACCTACACCACCTTAGCCACCACCAACCACACCAAGTTCTCCTCCTCGGCGAGCTCTTCCATCCTAGCCAACTTGTCGCTCTCCGAAACAGCGTTTTCAAAATTTTGAAAATTCAAAATGAGCTGGACTTGCACCCTTCCTTGGTCGGGTTTGGGCTGTCCTTTGGGCTGCCGGCCTTGGCCGCCGGCGCCTCCGCCGGCCGGCCGGAGATGGCCGGCCATTCTCCTCTTCTCCCTTCTTCTTTCCTTCCCTTCTCTATTTCTTTCTTTTCATCTTGGTTTCTTTCTTCCTGGTTCCTCTTCCTGTTCGTCTTCTCCATTTGGAAAATGATTCACTTTTTCACTCCTCTCCCTATTTTAGAGATTTTAAGGGTTTTAGCTGCATTTTGAATTGGGAAATTAATGATCCCCATTCTGTTACATCCTGTCTTTTGGGCCTTCAATTTTGGTTTCACTGCTGGACTTATGGTGAACTTGTGGCGAGCAGCTAGGTTTCTTCATACATTCCTCTATTATGTTATTTCCACTCACTCACTGTGTGGTTTTGGGTACATCAAGGAAAAGAAGTAACTTTATACTCAGTTCTTTTTCAGTTGATCTATTCTTCCGAGTTGAGCATCATATGGATATGCTATTTTTCTATCTTCTCCGGCCCTCCTGTCCTCTCTCTCTCTCACTCCTTCTTATCTCCCTGTCTCTCTCTCTTAAATTGCTGACGCGGATCTCACCCCCGCGTCCAAGCAATTCCTTAACGCAAATCTTCGCGTTCTTGAAATTTATTTAACGCGGCCTTCGCGTTCTTGCATCGACGCAACGCAGAGCCCATGCCCGCGTCTATGTCCTTCTCATGTCAACACGATGTAGAGCTCATGTCCGCGTTTGTGTTCTTCTCGTGTTAACGCGACGCGAAACCCACGTTCGCGTTCGCATTCTTCTCGTGTCCTGACTTGAACACGGGGCTCAAACCTTGCGTTTGGGGCATCTACGCGATGCGACTCCCGCGTCTGCGACCCCCGCGTCTCACTCTCAAACCTGCGTCTCCCTGTGCACTCTCTCTCCATGGACTTCTCCCTCTAGCTCTCACTTTCTCTCTCCTCTCTCTTATTCTCTTTCTCTCTCTTGATTTTCTCCTCTCTCTATCACTTTCTTTTAAACGCGTTGACGCGTTGATTTCCTGGATTCCAGAGATCAGGGATTTCACTATGTTTTCTGAAGATTTAGGCGAGTGTTCTCGCTTTCCTCTTGGCTTTCCCGCTTCGTTGGATCGACTTGACTGTCTTATGTATTTGTATCTGAAACTAACACTTTTTCTGCAGGTACCCTAACCTCAGGGTACAACCTTTGAGTTTTAAAGTCCTCTGGACTTTCTGTATGCTACGCCTGGCAGGCGGACCTAGCGTCAACACTTTACCGCTTGCTCCGTTCTAGCGTAATTACCCTGTGAGCATGGCTTCCCGTGAACAGTAGTATAGCGTTCATACGCTTACTGTGACACGTGTGTCTAGCTACGCTGCGAGAGGTAACCACACCGAGCGTAATAGCATTTAGTGTTGTACATTAGCTTCGCTCCAGCTTGCTCAGCTCTGCTTGATTGTGCTCAACTATTATTTTATCACTCGCCAAGTACACTTGATATATTAACACTTGATATGCTCTTACTTGATACCTATCATCTACCATGCTAATATCTGACACCTGTCTATATCACTTGTCAACTGATGTGTCATCACCTGACACTCGACTTGCTACTTAACACTTGCTTCTGACTATGACATGACTTATCACTTGCCTCTTGAAAATACTAATACTTGACCTGTGATTATCACATTTACAGGAATACTATACTTGTTATCCTGCATTACATGCAGTGACTTGAATCTTGTACTTGTTATCCTGTATTATATATACAATGACTTGAATCTGTAGTACTCATGTACTCCTGATCATGTCTTGCACCTGCTATTCCCGTAAATTGATAACTACATAACAAATCATAAAAGGAACAACTTGCATCGGGTCGGGGGAAACTTGCGGCTATCAATATATGTTCGTGTTTACAGTGGTACTAGGCATGTTGTGCAACTAAAACTTCTGGTCTGACCTGTGGGCCTCTAGGCGACCGAGGGGAGTGCTGGCTCCCTCATTCTTGGTAACATCTTGATAAAGGCATGCTATAAGACCCTCCTGTAGGCCTTGCGGCCGGTTCCATACACCAGCGATGGAACGTCCTGGACCGTGGTCCCGGGCATGTACGGGACCCACTGTAAACATTGTTCGTTGATGCCCCCGTTGGTTTCCAATAACAACCTTGCTTTACTCAGATGTGGATATATGTACGCTGAGACGCTAGTTAACATATCTAGACATCGGGGTAAGACGAGTAATAATAATAATAATAAAAGATGCCAACTATGAGTCTGTAGTATGCCTTGCCATGTTTGCTTGTATCGGACTTTACTTCGGATTTTCGATTTTATGGTGACTATATTATACCTGCTTGCATCCTGCTTTACCACTCGTATTCTATTCCATTAGTCTCCTGCTCTTGTCGTATTATACCATGCGCTTATCTATGCTCGCCACTTGGCTTTCGCATCACCACTCGCCGGGGAGTTCTGACTCCTCTGGATCCTCATGTCCAGGTTTTGGAGCTTGGGGTGTGTGGATTCTCCCAGTTGCTGATCAGAGTGGCGCAACGGTAGCGTGGATCTCCAACAGACCGTCTAGAGCCTCATCCTTCCAGGACCCCCTGCTCGGCTCTAGAGTTTTCTTGTTATGACTCTGATCCTCTTTTTGTACTGTTCATACTTGTACATCTCTTTGTATTCTCGCACTTGCGCCTATCAGTGATGTAATATTCTTGTAATATTTGTCACCTCTAGTGATAACTTTATAATGTACTCATATGTTGGAATGTATAATGCACCACGTGCTTCCGTACTCTGATTCTTGCCTGTACTGATGCTTAGCGTATATACGTGAGGGTATTTTTGACCTGCGTATATACGTCGCAGTGACGTCTCCGTACCCGCCGGATCGGGGCGTTACATTTTTTTAGTAAGACTACCATCTATCAAAATGCACTCAGTGATCTAAATGGTGACCTTAATCGCAGTATATAAAATTTTGATTTATATAATCAAATATCAATTTGACTGCGATCAGGTATCAATTTGACTGTGACTATGATCGCAGTCAAATAAAAAGCTATAAAGTATCATTTTTACATGAACTGCGTTTGTGGTCGCAGTTCTTATTAAGATTAATTATCCTTATGACCATGACTTTGGTCGCAGTTAAACAAATGCAATAAAGTATCATATTTAGATGAACTGCGATCTTGGTCGCAGTTCATTATAATCTAGAAATATCTAAATCCTCTCAAACTCATACAGTTAATTAATCATACTTCTAAAATATTTGCTATTTGCAGTTCTATAACATATCAGGATGCAGAAAATGACAGGATGCAGAAAATGACATACATATTACTAGAAATATCATAGAAGATATATTGTTCGACCAATACATAGAAGCAAATGTCATACATGTCTACATGAAGCATCTAGAACAAAGAAGTGTGATGAAAAGCTTATACTTCCGCAGTGAAGCATGGATAATTATGTTTTTTTTCTTATATTGTATAACCATACTTATTTCACATTAATAAAACAATATATATTATTACTGAAAGTATTGTATGTTTCATTTAATATTAGCTGCATAGGGTTAGTGCCAAAAGAAATAACCTTGAAGAACATTTCACAAACAACAAATTGAAAAATTGGAATATAGACACAGAGTGCATGTTCTCCTGGTTTCCCACAATGCTAATGATACTAGATTCCATTGGATACTCTTGATTTTGACTGTCAAACACAAGAGTGAATATCGTACAACTTCTCAATTCCTCAAGATGTAGTCAGTCGCGCAAACAACATATATCAGAAGGACATTAGAACTATGATAATATAATCTTGATCATCCTAATTTTTTGTTAATTTGATTCTATTGCATTAAAACTAAATGTTAATTTTACTTTAGAAATGCAAAAAGAAAGACTGCTCAAAATATTTAGGAGGAGATATTGTCCTGCCAATAAATTTGAGAAAGATGTAGAAGAGAAGGAAAATGTATGCAAAGTGTCCCCAATAGGATAATAGTGTTGATTGCGCTATATATGTCTACGAGTGCATTGAGTGTAACTTATATGATATTTTTGCTGAAGTTGATGTTGTAACACAAACTTCTGTGAAAAAACTGAGAAGAGATATAGCTTATATATTACTTGCAGACAAATCTCACAGTTGGGATGAAGAGACAAAAAGGGTTAGGAGAATGGTTTTCGAAGATTAAGATATATAATCTTTTTGTAATTTAAGTGTATTTATTCATATAAAAATTAATGAAGAATTGGGTCACATTCATCAGTAAATATACAAAATTTTCATTATCTATTAGAATCGCGACTGTGATCGTAGTTCTAATAAAATCAGAGATCAATATGATTGTGATCTTAGTCACAATGATAATTGAATGTCATGAACTACCATTTTAGCTAAACTGCAACCATGGTTATAGCGCACACACAATGTTAATAATTAATTCTCTATAAGGACTGCAACTGTGGTCGCAGTTCTATAAAAATGATAAATCAATATGACTGCGATCATAGTCATAGTTATATTAAATACTATGAACTACAATTTTAGCTGCACTGCAAAATGGTCACAGTGCTAACACAATGTTAAAGAATTAGCTATTACTATAAGGACTGCGATCATGGTCACTGTTCTATAAATCCTAAATCAATATGTCTGAGATCATAGTCACAGTCACATTAAAGGGCATGAACAACCATTTTTAGATGAACTGTGACATGGCCGTAGTGCGCAACAATGTAAAGAACTACCTCTCTATAAAAATTGTGATTTAGGTAAAATTCATGAGCAAAAATATTCTACAGATTTCATTAATCACCAGTAGCACTTACAAATCAAATAGCTTAAACCAAATCTCACACATATTTCAACCATATCACATTTCTTATATAAATATATTTCAATATACCAACATGTGAAAATACTCCATTTATTGCATAATATTTGCTTCCGTCTATCCACTATGGAATCCAAATAAACAAAATTAATCAAAACAAGCAAAATGATTAAAAATAATTAGCCACTACAATTATTTCATCAAAATCAATATGATGAATGAAAAATAATAAAAGAAATGAAATATTAACCCGATCCTTAAAAATCGTTATGGTGAAGGATAGACGATAGCGATGAGAAAAATTTGACGAAGTCTGTGATGATTGATGAAGACAATCTGTAAAGAAGAATTTAATTGGTAGAAAATAGAATTTATTCGGCAAGATATGAAGGAACGATAACGTGAAAAATAAGAGTTAGTTAGGCAGAGGAGATTAATTTGAAGTGGATTACATGGTTGACGTGGATTGAGGCTGATATAAGAGAAAATGGGAGGTTAGTAGTCATAATGGAAATTCATCTTATGATGCATCTAAAACACCAATTATCTGAGTCTTGTTTTATGATCCAGTCATAATTATGATGTTCATGATTTAAAATGTATATAGATGAAATTCATAAGGTTTAGTTTCATTTGCCTAAAATTAACCATTTTATGGCTAGATTCTGAAACAAGGATCGATAGATTGATGTTTTAGATACACCATAGGATAAAATTTCTTGTCATGCTTGTGCTCGAGTCAGGAGACTAGATGTATGAAAACCCTTCCCTAGAGACTAGTTGTAACACCTGAGTTATTAAATCCTAAATTAATATTTTAATATTGAATTAATAATATTTTAATATTAGATTAATGAGATTTTTAGAAATTGATACGAAAATTATTTAATTTTTTTGGTGTGAAATAAATTTCAATAATTTATTTCGAGAGATCCAAAGTGAAATTGAGTTTATAAATCATATCAGATCAATTAATATGAGAAATATTAATATCTATATATTATTGCACATTGATATAAGTGTGTATGTGTGACACTTGATTCTTTTAAAATTTAGTTTATTCTTTATATTTTTGAATTTTGAATTACACCGATAATGAGAACCGATAATCGGTATATTATTGAAAATTCTTTTGAAATTATTTATTAAATTGTTTTGAGTGACGGAGTATAGGAAATTATGTGAAAAATATATGAATGTATTTATTGCATGAAATGTTAGTATACGTACTAAGTATTGATATTTATTTCTAGTTGTGTGTGTGTGTGTGTGTAGAGAGAGAGAGAGAGAGAGAGAGAGAGAGACTTGTCAATTGTGTCATTCTGAAAGGATTCGAGGTTGAATCTTTTCCACTCAAATACAACTCTACGACGTCCAAATGCAAGATCCACTCTGTTGAAATTGATTTACATTATTTCAATTAACTAAATATCAAAAATCATATATTTTAAATACTTTTTGCCCATCCATCAAGTAGACGGAAAATGGACGAGGGAAATAGTGAGTTGGTTAGTTTAACAGTATAGAATATTTGAAATGTAACAAAAAATCGTATATGATGGTTTTTAAATGTTTAGATCATGAGAAAGTGATCGGATCAAGAATGTTTATGTCTAAATACATAAAATCTAAGCAATATGTTATTTTCAGTCGTCCATTTTGTGCCTATTTGATAGATGTGCAAAAAATTTCAAAATACATGAGTTTTGATTTTTATAACTTGAAATAATGTAGATAAGCTTCAATGGTATGAATCTTGCATTTGGAGGGCTAGAGAGTGAAAGAGATTTTCAAATTTCCGTACAGTTAGAAGTTGGAGGCTCAAAAACTGCCATATTAAGATTCCCAAATGAAAAGGAGCGGGCCAGGGGTAACACAACTGTGCGCTAGACTCAGATAAATATCATCACATTCTATTTGTTTGCAGGCTGAAATGTAGCGCAAAAAAAAATCAGCCAACACAATGTGATCACCCCAAGTAGGCTTACCGCCCAAGAACAAAAAGTAAACTATAAAGGCAACATAGGATCCAACAACCACTGGCACACAAAAGATGAACCTAAAGGCTAGTAACACTAGCCGTTGGGGAAATAATTCTGTAATAACCTGATCTCATGGGGCAACAACAATAGCCTACAATATTATTGAATTTCAAGAACACACAGAAAAATTTGAGAAAAGTGCAGCAACAAGAAGAGAAGGCTTGCAACAATAAGAAACATCAAAAACTTCAACATCAAATAATGCAAATATTACCTTGTACTGTAGCGCACCCAATCAACATCGGTATAGGTGCAACAAGGCAAAAACAAAGGCGCAACAAGGCATGTCCCTAATATCATCATAAGTGCAAAAGTATAGCCCCTTCAACAAAGCTGTCAAAGAGGCAGATCACCACATTAAATTCCGATCCCACCTACTCTCAAGGAGCTCCACCGTCTGCTACATGGATCCAGCTAAGAAAACACATGGGAAGTGCATATCTGAAGGTGTGAAAGAAGAAATTTACCTTCTTGTGCAAAAAATTTGATTTTTAGAAGATCAATGAGGATGTCGCTCAAGAACAGAAAGGAGGAGTGGCAGTCAGCGAGGATAGGAGAGGAGGGTCAGATAAATATACCAGCAAAGCACAAAGGAGAGAGAATGAGGCGTAAACTATAAATTTTATGGGCAATCGACGCTGTTGTGTGAAAGAAGGAGAGGCGAGATCAAACCACTGCGGGAAAGAACCAAGAGAGTAACCTTACCAACGAAACCCCATAAGAAAAAAAAAATGTTTCAGAAATCGAGAGATTTCAGATGGAGGAGTTGAAACTGTAGTGCCCTGTTTTCATTGCTATGCCAAGCTTTTTTCAAACGCAAACAAACAATCTTAACTCGAAAAGCTACTAGGCCCCAAAAAATTGGTTTCCTCACCTCAATTCCAGGCAAACAAACAGGCCCTTAATGATTGTCGGGTTTGAGTAGCACTATACCACGTACTATAAAACCAGTTAATTTCCTCTTGTTTCAGACACTCTTACTTGCGAGCATCATTATATTCTCTCGTGTTCTTTCCTACACATTATTTAAAAATTAAACATTTCAATCCTCTCCAAATATAAAGTTCATCGGCCACGCCCAATGCCCACCCACCGTTTTCATGCATTGCACACCCACTTGGCTCAAGTTTCATTTTCCCAATAATAATATTTTTTGATTGGATTTGAATCCCACTTCAATTCCAAATACGTACAAATTAATTTTTGCTCTGTAGTGATCAAAATTTGACCACTATTAGGATGACAACACGTGTTCCTGATACCGAGAACTTCCATCAAGGAATCCACATTCCATAGAGTCCAACTTAGATCTTCCGTCACATTCGGTTTTCCGAAGATAACTTCTGCCACAGTCAGCCTCCGTCACATCTGACTTCCCTGAGATCATCCTTTTTCCCAAAGACCTTCTATTCCGGTGCTGCTTTCTTCCACTCAAAGGTCTTTATCACCCAAGATCTTTCCCGCACCTGGAGCCTCCACTCCACGACTGAGATTCCAATGACAGATCACCCCTGATCTCTGCCCATCAGTCATGCAGCATCATTATGCTTCACGTTCATAACGTGTAATGCCACTCAACGCGGGCATTTATTGACAGAAGCATATTTCTTGGCAAGCAATCCCAACAAATCAGCACTACTGATCGCTGTCATTAAAATGTAGAAATCGTCAGAATGTGAAGATCTCACCGACACCCACTACCTCTAGAACATCATTTCAGTCAAGTGTATGTAGACCTGCTACCCTAACAACAAGGAAACTTTTGGAGCTTTTTTTCGCACCTTTTGAATTCCATAAACTTATATACAATCCTGATCCAAGAAGTTAAATCCTAATTTCAGACCACATACATTTCCTACATACTATAATTCACGTAACTTGAGAATTATAGTGAAGTTCCTCCTCCTTCCTGTGATATTTTTCAATTAAGGGTTTTCATGTAAAATTTCATGTGTTCTTTCGTGATGTGTTTTATTTATGTGCATCTAATCCCCGTTCTCATTCTCGCTTGTGATGAAGATCGATTGTCCAACCACTTGTGGTCAAAATCACCACCACAGGTTCTATCTGATTAATGTGCAAACTCTAAGAAGAATATCGCGTGGTAACAAAGAAAGTTCGGCAACTGTATCATTAGGTGCCTCATTTGTGTTATGATGTGTTTTATTTTAGCTAGCCATGGTTTAATTCGGCGTTTGTTTGTTTGATTTGACTCGGACTAGTATGGCATTGGTCAAGGGGACCTCAGAGCATGATGTTAGCATTATTTTCACATCTGCACTACAGAGATCACAACTCGTCACAGCTGTGAAATCATAATTCAAATCTTCATGAAATAGAAAGTCCAATTTTGAGTTGGTTTAAAATTTTTGAAGTTTTTAAAATTTAGTCTTAGAGTCATAATTGTATTCAAGTTAGTTTAAGAGTTTCCTATTTTATTTTAATAAAGTAAGTATTAGATTTGGAATAGGAGTTTGATTTTGATTTAGATTTGTATTATTTTTTCTATAAAAGAGGAGGCATGGTTATTATTTATAACAAAGAAAAATAAAAAAGAGTGAAAATAAGAGAGAGAATTTGTAGTCGAGAAAAGTTTGAACATATTTTATTTTTAATTTCTTCAAATAAAATTTTGTGTTCTTCTTCTTAAATAAAATCAACTGTAGTATCAAAACTAGATTCGTTTTAGCTGCGTGAAAAGAAGATGACAAAAAAATAATAAAGACGATAGTAATGGAAGGTTTCGGCAATAACAATTCTACTCAATTGATTTCAAGATTCAAGAGAAAATTATCAATTTTGGAGCATCAAGATGAAAACTTTATTCCTCTCACAAGATCCATGGAATTTTGTAGAGAACGGGTATGGCGAATATAATGTTCAAATTTTAACAACTACACAAGCACAAAAAATAGAGCTATAGGATAATCAAAAGAAGTATACGAAGGCGCTACTTTACATCCAACAAGCATTGGACGAGACACTTTTTTCAAGAATTATGGAATCAAGGAAGGTAAAAAAAGCATGAAATATATTGCGGGATGAATTCGATGGATCAAATAAGCTAATTAATTTGAAACTTTAAAACTTTGGTCATAATTTTGAGAATTTATCAATGAAAGATTCTGAGATAGTTAAGGAATTTCATTTAAGGGTTATAACAATAATTAATCAAACAAGAGCACTTGGTGAAGATTTGAAGGAACAAAAGTAGTTGAAAATGTCTTAAGAAGTACAGGTCCAAAATTTAATTTTATTGTCAGGGCAATTGAATAAGTTAGATTTAACTAAGTTGACAGTTAATCAGTTAATGAGTTCTTTATTAATAGATGAAGGGAGGATAAATAGATTCAATATAATTTTGCTGAGCAAATTCTTCAATCAAGCGTAGACTTAAAAGTGGATCAAACAGCAATTTTGTAAAAAAACTTTCAAAAAAAAAATGAAAAGTCGAACTTTGAAGAAAGGAACAAGAAAGACATGAAAGTCGTGAGTGTTTTTACTGTAAGAAAATTGTTTATATTAAAAAATATTACTGACAAAAAAATAACAATGTTCCATAATACATAATTATAAAAAGTTTGGATATGTAGAAGAAAAATATTGATATAAGAAAAAGGATCAAGTAAACTTTCTAACAAGTAGTTTGAAAGAGGAAGAAAATTATGGTGAACCGTTACTTTTTTCACCTCTAGAAAACAAGAAAAGTTTATGCTATTTGGATAGTGGTTGTAGTAATCACATGATAGGTGATAAAAATAAGTTCGTAGAATTATAAAAAATTAGACAGTCTTGTTTGCGAATAGGAGACAATAAATAAGTCCAAGTGTTGAAAAAAAAAAGTTATCATTGAAACAAAAGAGGGAAAATGCTATATTAATTATGCGATGTACGTGCCAAGGTTGATAAAAAATCTTATCAATTTGTGTCAGTTGATGGAAAGAGGACTTACTTCATATGTTGGAATTGAAGAATATAAATGCGAATCTTTGAGTTGAATTATGGCGAGATCCGTTGATCGAATCAATTGGATGATGGTTGGAGTGTGTTCTCCTTTCATTGGGGATGAACGTGATATATTCACATGTTCAATTCCGACTTCGAATGAATGAGATATTCAAGTCTAAAGATTGCCTAATTCAAAGCCAAAATGGGACTAAAGGTAGCTAAAAGCATTTAGTCCCACATTGGCCGTGGGATGGAAATTCGTACTGTATAAATAGAGAAAATTGAGAACAAAGGGCGTGCCCTTTGGGTACTTGGAGTTTTCGCGCGCGATTGGGAGGGAAATATGCCCGCACATGCGCGCGCGCACCGCCGCTGGCGGCGGCGGCCGGCCGGCGCCGGTGCCCCGGCCTGGTTCTTTTTGAATCCCGAACCGGACCCGCTCCACTATCCGGATCCGAACCGACCCGCTCCAAGTTGCGACTGTTGGACTGCCAACAGTTGCGACTGTTGGGTGCATCAGTTGGGCAGCCTCAATTGAAAATACCAACAATAGCGAAAAATAAATCTCTCTCTCTCTCTCTCTCAGAGTTCTGAAGCAAATTCTGAACTGGCAGTTAAGTTCTGAAGCAACTTCCAGCGAGAAGTGGGAAATCCGTAACTCGGTTTCCGAAGCGACTTCCAAAGGAGATTCTGCAAAATTCGTTCTGAAAGAGGGATCAGAAAATTCAACAGATTCTTTTATAGAATTGTTGTCTGAATCTGGTACTTCTGAAAAAAATATTCTTCAACCTTCCTTCATCCTCAACAGTGGGTGCTACTCCAAAGTAAAGGCAAATATTCATTCAAAATTTGTCCTTATCCTGCTGCTTCAACGATCCTGTGAAGGCATCGGTTGACTAAAGTTTGACCGTACGGTGATTTGGTAGTGCTATCCAAATACCGTGAAGGAGTGTTGTATCTTGGGAGACCAGCGTCCATTATCCCGTTAGCACCGGTGCGGGGGACGTAATTGTCTTAAGGAGATTCGCTCTAAGCGTACCTCATGTATAAGTGAATTAAATTCTTTATACAGGGGATATACTGATATTCAGTATATCGAGACTGACTTAGATTCAGTCTAATTGGTGTTTAACCAAGGAAGGAAATTGAAAGGTGGTTCTTAAAATAAGGAACGTTCTATTGAACGAAAAAACCTCCCACCTGATATTTGCCGACCTGGCCAATTAGATTGTTAATATCTCAGTGATCTTGATTAGTTGTCAGATTGATTCCTGTTAAGCAGACTCAAACAATCTTAAGACAATTATCGTATTGAAGTTTCTTACTTCTGTTCTGCTTGAACTTGAAGAAAATGACTAAAACTAATCAAGATAGCTCTAGCAAGGCACAAAACATGCTGCTACAAGCTTTGATGCCTACTCCACTTCCTAACCCGAAGCCGGAGAAGTCAGGAAAATTTGACGGCACAGAATTCAAGAGGTGGCAACAGAAGATGCTCTTCTATTTGACCACTCTTCATCTGGCCAGATTCCTGCAAGAAGATCCACCAAAGCCCGCAACTGATGCATGGACTCAATGTGACTTCCTTTACCGAAATTATATATTAAATGGACTGGATGACTCTTTTTCCAATGTCTATAGTCCTATCACAACGACAAAGAATTATGGGCCAGTCTTGACAAGAAGTACAATACTGAGGATGCTGGTACCAAGAAGTTCGTCGTAGGACGATTTCTGGAGTACAAAATGGTGGACAGCAAGACTGTAATCAGTCAGGTGCAAGAGTTCCAACTTATCTTACACGAGATAGAAGTCGAATGTATGATCCTACCTGAAACATTTCAGGTTGCTACTATCGTAGAGAAACTCCCACCCGCGTGGAGAGATTTCAAGAACTACCTGAAGCACAAGCGAAAGGAGTTAAAGTTGGAAGATCTCATTGTGAGGCTTCAAATCGAGGAGGACAACAGAAAGTCCGAGAAAATGAGCAGTAAGAACTCCTATGAAGCAAAAGCCAATGTGATCGAAGACTCAAAGGGGAAAGCGTCTACTTCCAAAGGCTTAAAGCGGAAGAAGACTTCCCAGGGGTATAAAGGCAAGGTCCAAGAAGGCAAGAACATGTGCTTCAAAGGAACTTGCTACATCTGCAACAAAGAGGGGCATAAGACGAATGAATGTCGCAGCCGCCTTAAAAAGAATAAGAAGAGCCATCCACAGGCAAACTTGACCGACCATGAGTCGCCAAGCCTTTCAGCTGTGGTGTAAGAAGTGAATCTGACAACCAACAATAAGGATTGGTGGGTAGACACTGGGCTACTCGGCACATCTGCTCTGAGAAATTATTATTCTCTGAATATCAAATACTAGAGCAAGATGAGCAACTATTCATGAGAAATTCAGCCGTCTCAAAGGTTGAAGGAAAAGGCAAGATCATCCTGAAGTGGACATCGGGGAAAGAGCTTACTCTGAACGATGTGCTACATGTTCCAGATATTCCCAAGAATCTGATATCTGAATCAATACTTAGTAAGAAAGGATTTAGAATGGTTTTTGAATCATATAAATTTGTACTTACTAAGGGAGGGATGTATGTGGGAAAGGGTTATCTTGTTGACGGACTTTTTAAAGCCAATGTTGCAGTGGTACATAAAAAGTCTGTGTATTTGTACCCGAAGCTTATAAATAAAGGAAAATCTTCTGTTTATTTACTTGAGTCTCCTATTTTGTGGCATGCTAGATTAGGGCATGTAAATTACAAGTCATTAAAGAACTTGTCTAATTTAGGATATATTCCTAAACTCAACTTGAAAGAAATTCACAAGTGTGAGATTTGTGTTGAGGTCAAGTTGGCGAAAATTCATTTCACTCAATTGATCGAAATACAGAACCTTTATGGTTAATTCATAGCGATCTGTGTGACTTGAAGTTTATGCCAACTAGAGGCGGTAAAAAGTATTTTATTACTTTTATTGATGACTGTACAAGATACTGTTATGTGTATCTTTTAAACAGTAAGGATGAGGCAATAAATATGTTTATAACATATAAAGCCGAAGTTGAGAATCAACTCAACAAGAAAATCAAGATTCTAAAATCCGATAGAGGCGGAGAATATGAATCAAATGATTTTAGTGAGTTATGTGCTAATTTTGGTATAATCCATCAAACAACAACACCATATACTCTTCAGCAAATGGAATTGCTGAACGGAAGAACAGAACTTTGAAGGAGATGGTAAATTCCATGCTCGTAAGTTCTGGATTTCCGCAGAACTTGTGGGGGGAAGCTCTATTAACTGCAAATTATATTCTAAAGAGAGTACCCCACAAGAAACTTGGTCTTATACCATTTAAGTTATGGCATGGAAGGACACCTTCCTACCATTATCTCAAAATGTGGGGGTGCCTTGCAAAGGTACTAGCACCATTACCTAAAAGACTAAGTTGGGAGCAAAAATTATGGACTGCATATTCATAGGCTATGCCTTGAATAGTAGTGCCTATAGATTTCTGGTTCATAAATCAGAAATACCAGATATTCATGTAAATATGATTATCGAATCTAGAGATGCTGTGTTCTTTGAAGATATTTTTCTATATAAACGGGAAACAGATAAGACTTCTAGGAAAAGAACACATGAGATGGCGTTCAGGGACGAAAGCCCCGAGGAACCGATTGTTAATGCGGAAATTGAACCAAGAAGAAGTCAGAGATCTAGAATCTCAAAATCTTTTGGTCCAGATTTCATAGCATACGCTATTGAAAGCGAGCCTCAAACATTCAAAGAGGCTATGTCAACCCCAGAAGCACAAAATGTTATATACAACGGTAAGTCTAGACATATTCGTCGTTGACATAATACCGTGAAGCAGTTGCTCTCAAATTGGATATCTCTATTGACTTTGTATCGTCAAAGGATAATTTAGCGGATCCGCTTACTAAAGATTTAAGTGGAGAACGTATAAACTGTGCATCGAGGGGAATGAGTCTAAAAGCCTAACCTTACCGAGTCAGCTTAATGGAAACCTCACTTAGCGACTGGAGATCCCACGGACTAAGTTCAAAAGGAAAAATTAGTTATGATTGACTCAGCAAGTAAGCACTTGGGAGCTTGACTCCAATCCATTCCTAAGGTGCACATAAGTGCTTTTCTACAAGTAGATAAAGGATAAGCTTAACGCTTTTAATGATGCCTATATCTTGTTACTATACAAGTGGAGTAGAGTAGACTACTCTTAATAGGACGATCACCTATGTGAGTATAGAGTTGGGTCGGCTCTTTGGGAATTTCTATGGAGGCTGTTATTCCCTAAAGAAACTCTCTGAAACCAAGAATGTCCAGGGCCAAAACGGACACAACCGAGAACCAAAGTTGATTTGGAAAGTCATTGTGTGAAGCTTGTTGATTTGGCTTACAGTAACGGCTAACAGTTCAAGACCTAGTTCACTGATTAGCCAGTAAGTCCGATAAACCTTTCGCTATGGAAGGTTCAAGACCTAGTTCACCTATCCTGATGCAGTTTTTTTTCTAAAGTACCTTTCACAATAGAGTCAGTCTCTTTGTGTGTCATTTCCTTGAATCTCCATTCATTGTGGGGGATTGTTGGAATTGAAGAATATAAATGTGAATCTTTGAGTTGAATTATGGCGAGATCCATTGATCGAATCAATTGGATGATGGTTGGAGTGTGTTCTCCTTCCATTGGGGATGAACGTGGTATATTCACATGTTCAATTCCGACTTCGAATGAATGAGATATTCAAGTCTAAATATTGCCTAATTCAAAGCCAAAATGGGACTAAAGGTAGCTAAAAGCATTTAGTCCCACATTGGCCGTGGGATGGAAGTTCGTGGTGTATAAATAGAGAAAATTGAGAACAAAGGGCGTGCCCTTTGGGTACTTGGAGTTTTCGCGTGCGATTGGGAGGGAACTATGCCCGCACATGTGCGCGCGCACCGCCGTTGGCGGCGGCCCAGCCGGCCGGCGTCGGTGCCGGGCCGGGCTCGGGCTCGGGCTCGGGTCTGGGTTCGGGTTCCCTACCCGGCCTGGTTCTTTTTGAATCAGGTCTCTCGGGTATAGGTTGCAAGCATACCGCTCCGCTACCTGAACCGGACCCGCTCCGCTATCCGGATCCGAACCGACCCGCTCCAAGACTGTTGGAATGCCAACAGTTGCGACTGTTGGGTGTGTCAGTTGGGCAGCCAATAGTTGTGACTGTTGGGTCAAAACAACCTTTCGTTGGGTTCGGACCCGTTGGCCCCTCCTGGAGCGCTTTAAATAGCGCTCCGGATTCTCAATTGAAAACATCAACAACAGCGAGAAATAAATCTCTCTCTCTCAGAGTTCTGAAGCAAATTCTGAACTAGCAGTGGAGTTCTGAAGCGACTTCCAGCGAGAAGTGAGAAATCCGTAACTCGATTTTTGAAGCGACTTCCAAAGAAGAGGCATGGCCAATGTAACACTTGGATAATTTAAATTATGGATTTACAAAATAAATTCTGATTTCTAAAGAGTTTTGCGATAACTTGAATTCAATCCATATGATAATAATTAATTACAAGTATGGATGAAAATTTAAATAGAAGTTTGAGAAATTAATTATTTCATATATATATATAATATATATATATATATATATATATATATATATATATATATATATATATATATATATATATATATATATGATGTGGATATGAATATATAGGTATATATATAAGAATACTCTGGTGTATATGTATTAATCCATTTACATACTTTATAAATTCAAATTAGTGGAGTGGTGAGATATCCATGAACTAATGAGGTGGTGAGTTGAATGGCGAGATGGGAATTTGTGAAGCTAGGTAGCATGGTAAGAATAATTTGGCAAAAATATATAAGGGAGAAAATGGGATGAAATTTCCATTCTCATTCAAAAACTTTTTGGGTGGGTATACTTTTGTTGCATTTTGGTGTATATAATAAGGAACTTCGCTAATGATGTGGATTTTGACATAACTTTGAAACTATTTTTGTGTTATGAATGAAAGTGACTTTTTTTTATTTCAAAACTTTGTGTATTCTATTCTCCTTATTATACCTCTAGTTCAATAGACAATATTAGAAAGATGAATCATTTATTTTCTATATCTGGATAGATGGAGCTGAATCAAACCCCGTCACACAAGAAGACCGGGAGTGTTCACCCCTAGTGTAACCTTGAGTTTATGGTAGAGCAACCTAGGGGAGATTGGGAAGCCCCCGACGGTATGCCAAATTGGTTGGCCCAGCTCGTGACTAGTGTAGTAACCAACACAAAGCTCTAGAATAATTTTAGAAGTTAAAGCCACTAGTATTTGAAAGAGAAGCTGAATCCATTACAAGCTAAGAGATTGCTTCGTCAAATTGAGAAAATACTGAATATAATGGATTTTAATAGAAGTCAAAGAGTGTCCTTTACATTTTTTTTATTTAAAAGGAAAGCAGAGCACTAGTGGGAAATAATCCAGGATGTGGCTAATATCTGGAGAAGAAATCATTTGTGACTTTCTAGTCAGGAAATTTAACAAAAAGTATATACCGGAGGTTCAAGGGACCAACTGACATTGGAATTCTAGGAATTAAAGTAAAGACATATGTACGTTACTCAGTACGATATTAAATTCACCCAGCTGTCAAGTTATGCTAGAGGATTGTTAAGAGGAGAAGCTGAGAAGACAAAAAAATTTGTAAGGGGGTCAAAATCAAAAATTAAGAGTTAGTCCCATTTCATCTCCGAGTTTATAGCCAAGCTGTGGAGAAGGATATGAAGGTAGATAGAGATGTACAAGAAAACTTAACCAGGGAACTACCCCCCAAGTGTTTTTGGTACCAGGATTCCCAAGATTTGGAATGTCAAGCTTCAAAGTCGGGGCATACCGGGTTTACCGTAACACCAGCCTCAATAAATATTGGTACGGGTAGAGACACAAGGCTCAGGTTGAAAGGATTATCTCAGAGTATGCAGTCAACACACTCACCCACCCTAATTACTTGAGGAACCAGTGGTGTCCAATGTTCAATATGTGTTGGCCCAAAGCCCATCACTCTAGTTTTGATGATGATTAACTCATGTAGTTATAGTACTAATGATCTTGTACTTATTTAGTTTCAGATATTTAATTAAGATCTTAATCGGTGCTTATCTTCAACGAAAGATTCGAAGTCAAGTTTTTAAAACTAGCACTTGTTGATTCAAGAGCTCGCGCTTCAAAGATCGCATCAAATACTCAAGAGGAATTAGCTCTTTAGATCAAAGTTTTGGACAAGTCAAGATGAAGAGAAGATTTTCAAGACTTGAGTCATATTTGTAAGTGTTAAGATTTTTATTTTTAGATAAAATATAAAGGATAAATTATTTGTGGATTGCTCAATCTTATACACATACAAAAAAGTTTGTTTTTCGAAAAATACAGCTTTGTTTTAAGCTTTAAATTCTATACATCAAAATAGTTCAGATGTTTGTAATAAATGTTGATTTTTGATGACACATATTTGTACTTCGAAGTATTTTAATGAACTTATTTTTGTAGATTTTATGAAATTTAAGTTGTAGTTTAAGTAGTTGTTAAAACTGTTTTTGGGCTGCTTGCAGTCGACCTACTGGTCGACCGACGTGCACAAGACGTGCACAAACTCATGTGACTTGAGCTAGGCCGACAGTCCGGTCGACCGCAGTGGAGATCGACCGACCAACCGGTCGACGGACTAAGTTTGCAGGGCCTCGGGTTTTATCGGTCGACCGGGCGGCCGACCGTTCTGCTGATTTGCTCGACACCCTTATAGTTTTCTGGCCATAACGTTTTATTATTATATTCAATATGATTTAAATTGAATTTCAAAGATAACTTTCAGGGCTACATTTCTTATTCAACATTCATTTTCTGATTCAAATGTTAAAAATGTCAAATATTGGGTTGAAGTCTATTCCTATTCTGAAAATAGTTTATAGTTTCTAATTTGACACCTTTCAGTATTTTATTGATAATTGTCCACTCCAAAATGATATTGAGTTGATTTAAGTTGCATTAGAAAGAAGACCTAAAGATCTACAACTTTGTCCTATATATGTATTTTCAAATTCTGACATTTTAGATCTCAAAACTGTGCTCAAAATTGACCTATTGCATAGTCTGGATCTGTGGTCAATCGACCACCCAGTCGACCGCCAGACTCCAATGGTCAGAAATTTGACCGTTGGTCGGTCGATCAGGCAGTCGATAAATAGGCCATTCTGGCTAGATTTGGAGCCATAACGGCTAGTTTTTGATCCCCTATAGATAAGGGATCTTTTGGCCTGTTTAAGACAAGATTTTTGGAGAGTTCAAGAGCCATTTTCCCATCTCCAACAGAAGTTTTTCAACAAGTTTTTGGGCTAAACTTTCATGTCAAAAGAGTGTTTATCAAGAGTAATTCTCTTGAGTTTTTCAAAAGCTTTTCTTTAAGTTTTTTACTTTCAAATCTGTCATGTTTTTCCTTACATAAGTTTGAGCTTTTCATAGCCATATCTTTCTTGTAGGAGCTTTGTTTCTGAGGGTGTTTGAGGGTGATCAAGTGTTAAGATTACCAAGTGTTTCACCTTCAATTTTGAGGAGTTATAGTTCTGTGGCCTTGGTAAATTTGTGAGTTCGTGTTGTATTGTTAAGGGACTTGTGAGTCCAAGAGTTCTAGTGTAGGCTCGTTGTAGGTTTTATGGCACCGAGTGATCTTGCGGGGTAGATTCTATTGAAAATCTTTCATAGTGTTGAAGACGGGGATGTAGAGTAACTGTGCTCAAATCTCGAAACAATTCTCTCGTATTTGCAATTGCTCATCTCTCTCTCTCTCACTCATGTTAATATATCTTACATACTTTTATTGTTCATCTATATATGCTAGATATATCTATTAGCCCAGAGGCCCATCACTCTAGTTTTCATGATGATTAACTTATGTAGTTATAGTTTACTAATAATCTTATGTTTAAATAGTTTCAGTGCTTGACCAAGATATTAGTAGGTGTTTAAGTTCAACAAAGGAGTTTTGAAGGTTTCACATGTTGATTCAAGATCTCGAGCGTCAAGATCGCATCTAGTACTCGGTTGGAGTCAAGCTCGTTGGATCGCGTTTGGATCGAGTCGGCTTGGAGGCAAGAAGAATTCAGTTTGTTTAGTTTAGATTATTTAGATCTTGTGTAAAGGTAGATAGTGTTGATATGCTCAAGTTCACATACACACAAGTTTAAAGTTTATTAGTTTTGATTTTCGATTTAACCGATTTTAGATTTCATGTCAAAACATAGATATATATATATATATATCGTAAAACATATATATATATATATATATATATATATATATATATATATATATATATATCGTATATGTATATTGGATTTTATCCATATACAATATACTTCAAAGTTGTTTCAATATTATATTTTTATTTACATGAGTTTTGGAGAAAACGGTTTTCCATTTCAAAAATTCAAGTTTTAAAAAATACTGATTTTTGTTTAAAGCCTAATTTCAATATCACAAAAATGGTCCAAATAGTTTATAATATGTATTAAATTTTTGTCACGCATATTTGTATTTCAAAGATTTTATAAGAACTTATTTTATGTGATTTTATGGTTTTTAACTGAAGTTAAAAAGGCAAGTTTTCCAATACCCTTTAATCATAGTCAGATTGCTCTGGAGGTCGACCGGACGATCGACCGGACCAGGAGTCGGTCGCCGTCACGGTCGACTGATGTGCACAGGACGTGCACAAAGGCCAGCCTATTCGGGCGGTCGACCGACTGAAAGCACCCCTCTCGGGTGGGGGCCGGTCGACCGATGGCTTTAGCCTGGTCGACCGAGCAGTCGACCGTAAACTCAACGGTCAGAAAAGTGACCGTTGGCCAGTCGACTGGAAGGGCAATTTTGCCCTTTCAAGACTGCCAACGGGAAGATTTTGAGAGGCTATATATATGCCTTCTCTTGAGCTGATTTCCACAAGATTTGAGAAGGGAAAAATTTCTATCTTTCAAGTATTTTTCAGCAAGAGTTTTTGTGGTTAAAAGATTTATTTTTATTTGTTCTTTTAAAGTGTTGGAAAATTCAAAGAAAAGAGAGTCTTTTGAGAATTGGTTTTTGATCTTGATTTCAATATCTATTTGGAGATTTTCCCAAGTGTTTTTCTTTGATCCAAACACTTTATTTTCTCACACTTGAGCTATCTATCTATCCTATCTATTAGGATTTTGTTTTGTGAAGAAATTTTTTTTGTGGTTTGTTGAGACTACCAAGTGTTGTAAATCTCTTTGCTTTGAGTTGTGGGTATCCCTCTTGTGTAGAGGTGATTGTGGAGGAGTTTGATTTGGTTTGTATCCCTCTAAGTGTAGAGGTGATTGAGGTTATTGTTTGGCTTAGTGCCTTATCTCTCTAAGTGTAAAGGTGATTGTTGTTCTGCCTTGCCTCTTGTGTAAAGGTTGTGTTTGTTGGAGAGAGGAGTTGTGTACTTCTAGTTTGTATTACCCAAATCCTCAGTGGAGGTTCCCTGCATGGGAAGTCCTGTGTGGACGTTATAGTAGAAATCCTTTTGTGTGAAGGCGGGGATGTAGAGCAGAGGCTCGAACCTCGAAACATATCCTTGTGTCTGCGATTGATTCACTATCTCGAACTCTCTCTTTTATGCCTTGTATTGTTTCATATTGTTCATATCATACATATATGCTTGGTATTGTTTGTCTGTGCCCATACTTGTGTTGAACCAAGAGAGCTTCATATAGCACCTCAACTCTTATTTAGAGGAATTTAGAGGAGATAGTCAAGAACCCTTTACCGGGAATTCGGCTACACTCTTTGGTTACACTAAGTGTGTTGCAATTAGTTTTTAATTCCGCATCATTTGTTATTAGATTAGTCATACACCTATTCACCCACCCTCTACGTGTACTTTCAATATCTTGTGCTTCATTGATACACATGCTTAGGTTTGTTTATGTGCTCACACTAGTATTCAACCAAGAGAGTCATAGTGGCACTTCAACTCTTAATCTAGAGGAATCTTGAGGAGATAGTCCAGAGTCCTTCACCGGGAATTCGGCTACAGTCTTGTATTATACTTTGTGTGTTAGCTTAATAGTTTTTATTTGCATAAATATTTTTTAATTCCGCATTAGTTTATATTAGATTAACTTGTCACCTATTCACCCTCCCATTAGGTGACCTACAATTGATATAAGAACTTGGCGCTTTTTGATTTGGGTCTAACAACCTAGAGTTGAAGATCATTTTTTTGCTAATCATAATATTTGCATACACACACATGGATTTTCTTGCACCTCCCATGTTTGACATTCTTAACCTTCAAATTTGGAAAGTTAAGATATCTATGTACCTAAAAGCCTTAGGTATTCATGTTTATTTTGCCAATATTAAATATTTTTATTGTTTAAATGGCAAATATTTTGAGGTTAACAAAAAAGTCATTCATGCTTTAAAATCTACCTTAAATGATGAATATTTATCTAGGATTTGCTAACTTTGATTCGGCTTTTATAGTATGTAACAACCTTATCTCTCTTGGTGAACAAAAGCTGTTGGTCTCGAGATGATGCCAAGTGTGGATCTAATATACAAAGTCAACACTCACACAAGAATATTAGTATTAAAGAAATGAACGTACTTACAAATAAGGAAATAAATCACAGAAAAGTTAAGCAAACGCAAATACGAGTGATTTATCCTGGTTCGGTCCTCGTGACCTACATCCAGTCTCCAAGCCACCTGCTTGAGATTTTTCTTTATCCTTGACTTCGTACACCCAAAATCAACACCCTGTATCCCACTTGATAAATCCCCTTTGCCAAATGTATACAACTCTTCTTACAACCAAGAAGACCACAACACCTTGTACAACTTCTCTTCTACACCAAAAAGATGCTCTTGTATAATGCTTCCTTTGAGTGATTACAAACTTTCCTATAAGCCTTGATTCAGTATGTGATCGTGGACAAGGGCTATTATAGGTTGACTTTCAGAAATCTTCACTTTGGAGTAGGAATTTGGTGAAGAAACAGAAAGTGGGAACAGTTTTCAGAGAACCAGAATTTTGGCAAGATTTTTGGTCAGAAAACTATATATTTGAATTGGTATATTAAACCTAAGATAACAACCCTATTTATAGCTGAACTCTATGGTTAGTTAGGGTAGTTATTAGGACCATTTTGAATGTTTAAACGTTGGATAACGTTGAAGGAAATGTCAGAAAATAAAAACTGTCTAACAGTCAGAAACTGTCACTAGTCGACTTGAGATATGAGGTTAGTTGACTAGGGTAGGCAAATTTCTCAAGGTTAGTCGACTATAGAAAAGACCAAGTCAAATAGGTCATGATAAAATCAAAAGACAAGTTTCTTGAAACTGAACCAAGTCGACCAGAACTATATTATAAGTCGACTAGGCCATCTATTAGTCTACTAGAAAGACTGTTAAGTCGACTAATAATGCAAACAGAGAGTTGGTATGCTTTCAGGACAAAAGATAGTCGACTAGGGAAATTTACAAGTCGACTATATACCAAGTATAAGTCGACTACCAAAGGCTATAAGTCGACTAATACACTGTGATGTGTGTGTGTGTGTGTCAAGGCTTTAATATGCTATTAACAATTATAATACACATCATTATCAACTCTCCTTGGGAAGCCTTGATCTGAAGAACTCTTAAATAGACTTGTGATAAAGCTCCAAATGATATGGCTTCACAAATGTATCATCAAAAGCAAGTTCCAATATTCTCCCCCTTTTTGATGATGACACTTTGTGTGCACTAATGCTCCCTCTGCAGAAAATAAGTTATATGTTCTCCCCCCGCAGAAAATGGGTTATAACAGATATAGAAACACTTGTGCTCTCCCCCTGCAATAAATATATCATAACATTTATATATATGATAAATATTTGAAGTAATGTCCTTATCAAACTTCTTATGTGGTACCTGAAAGATGAACATAAGATGGTACCAATCATAAAAGTAAAGCATTAACCTTTAGGAGACCAAACCCAATTTGAATTTGATTTCCATCTGTTAGTATATACATAATTGCATGAATTATATATATCATGTATGTATGATGCAAATAAGTATTTTTATCAACAATGCTTAAGTTTTTAAGAATCCATATAAACTTGTTCTTAATTCTTTTTGAAACAATATCAGACTTTCTTTTCACAAAAGAATTATATGGATTACTAACATATGAAGATTTTTCAAAAAATCTAATACCATAATGATTATGTGACGTCTTTTGATATGATAACAAATCATTCAACTTTTCTTTTCCTTGATTAATCTTAGTCACATTTTTCAAAATCTCTTCATATTTTATTTTGAAAACTGACATGTCTTTATGTAACATAGAAATTCTTTCATTTAAAGACATAGTTTCCTTTTTAAGCAAAGTATTTTCTTTTATAAAATTCTCATTATCTTTTTTCAATGATGATATTACTTTTTCAAAATCATCTTTTTGAGAATTTATAGAAGAAACTTGAGAGATATAACATGAATTTTCTTTGAAAAGTTTTTCATTTCCTTTAATAAAACTTTATTCTTCATTTTTTTCATTCTTTAGATCATTGAATAATTCATGGAATGCATCTAAAAGTTCAGTATATTGTACCTCATCTTCTTCTAGCTCCATGTAACAGATGTTGGCATGTTCAGTGGTTTCTTCTTCGTCAGAGAAAGAGGAATCACTGTTCTCCCATGATGCTTGGTAGTCTTTCTTCTTTCTGAACTTTTGCTCTTGGATTTACCTTTATTTTTGAGCAATGGGCAATACTTCTTCATATGACCTGTTTTATTGCAATTAAAATATTTAAATTATCTTGCTTCAAGAATCTTCTGAATTTTCTTGAAAGCATTGCCATCTTCTCTTCATTGTCATCTGAATTGTCCGTGTCTGAGAATGCATGGAAGGCAAGTTCTTTCTTCTTTGAGAGAGATTGTTGTTCATCCTTCTTTCTTTCTTCGAGTTACACTTCATATCCCATTAGATTACCAATAAGGTTTTCTAATGTCATTGTTGAGAGATCATTCGCTTCTTCTATTGCAGTTGTCTTCTTCTCCCAATCTGATGTGAGTGCTCAAAGGATCTTGCGAACTTTTTCGACTTGGGTGTATTTCTTTCCAAGGGATGCTAAGGAATTGGTTATGTCAGTGAATCTTATAACAATTTCTGAGATGGTTTCATTCTCCTTCATTTTGAAAAGTTCAAACCTGTGGATAAGTACAAAAATTTTAGATTCCTTAACTTTATTTGTACCTTCATGTGTTACCTGAAGAGTGTGCTACATTTGATTTACAGAAGTGGCTGTTGACACACGGTTGAATTCTTCTTTGGTTAAGGCACAGAATAATGCATTCATCGGTTTGGCGTCAAGATTCGCATTCTTCTTTTGATCATCACTCCAAGCGTTGTAGTTAGTTGTTGGCTTGGTGTACGGTACTTCTACAATGTTCCAAAGTTTGTAGTTGAGCGATTGCAAGTAGATCTTCATTCTACACTTTCAATAGTTGTAGTTGGATCCGTCAAATATTGATGAACGTTGTGTAGAATGTCCTTCTTTGAATTGTAACGAAGGGAACTCCGTTGCCATCCTTGTAGATTGTTGACTAGGTATACAGGGCTCTGATACCAATTGCTGGTCCCGAGATAATGCCAAGTATGAATCTAATATACAAAGTCAATACTCACACAAGAATATTAGTGTTAAAAAAATAAACGTACTTGCAAATAAGGAAATAAATCACAGAAAAGTTAAGCAAACGCAAACACGAGTGATTTATTCTGATTCGGTCCTCGTGACCTGCATCTAGTCCCAAGCCACCCGCTTGAGCTTTTCCTTTATCCTTGACTTTGTACAGCCAAAATCAACACCTTGTTTCCCACTTCACAAATTCCCTTTGCCAAATGTATACAACTCTTCTTACAGCCAAGAAGACCAACAACACCTTGTACAACTTCTCTTATACACCAAGAAGACGCTCTTGTACAATGCTTCTTTTGAGTCATTACAAACTTTCCTATAAGCCTTGATTCAGTATGTGATATGAACAAGGGCTATTATAGGTTGACTTTCAGAAATCTTCACTTGGAGTAGAAATTTGGTGAAGAAACAGAAAGTGGGAACAGTTTTCTGAGAACCAGAATTTGGCAAGATTTTTGGTTAGAAAACTATATATTTGAATTGGTATATTAAACCTAAGATAACAACCCTATTTATAGCTGAACTCTATGGTTAGTTAGGGTAGTTATTAGGACCATTTTGAATGTTTAAACGTTGGATAACGTTGAAGGAAATACTAGAAAACAGAAACTGTCCAACAGTCAGAAACTGCCATTAGTCGACTTGAGATATGAGGTTAGTCGACTAGGGTAGGCAAATTTCTCAAGGTTAGTCGACTATAGAAAAGACCAAGTCGACTAAGTCATGATAAAATCAAAAGACAAGTTTCTGAAAACTGAACCATGTCGACTAGAATTATATTATAAGTCGACTAGGCCATCTATTAGTCCACTAGAAAGACTGTTAAGCCGACTAATAATGCAAACAGAGAGTTGGTATGCTTTCAGGACAAAAAGCTAGTCGACTAGGGAAATTTACAAGTCGACTATACCAAGTTTAAGTCGACTACCAAAGACTATAAGTCGACTAATACACTATGATGTGTGTGTGTCAAGGCTTTTAACATGCTATCAATAATTACAATACACATCATTATCAACTCTCTTTAGGAAGTCTTGATCATGAAGAACTCTTGAATAGACTTGTGATAGAGCTCCAAATGATATGGCTTCACAAATGTATCATTAAAAGCAAGTTCCAACAAAAGCAATACTACATGGGGAGTTCCTCGGATGTAGGAAGTGATGCTTTCAACACATGCTATATGGTCCAACAGGATGACCCCCTTGAGGTAAACTCCGACTCCGAACTTGGTGATGATGTTGATATGCCATATGATGAACTTGCTATGTTTTGTCAACTTCTTAAAAAATATGATTTGTTAAAAATGAAAATAATTTTATTTTAAAGAAAAAGATTCTCTCTAAAATAAATTTGACGTTATTTCAAAAGAAAATGAACTTGTGAAAACGGAGAATGTTTCTTTGTTCTCAAAATTAAATGATTTTTGTGAAGGAAACAATTCTTTGAAAAAGAAAATTATTTTGGTGGAAAAAAAGGAAATTGTTTTGAAGGAAAAATAACTCCTTGAAAAAGAAAATAATTTTGAAAGAAAAAGAAACCATTACTATTTCTAAAAAGAAAAAGGATTTTGTGTCTCATATCTCTTCTTCCAAAACTAATAATGATATTTTTATTATGAAGAAGAACATTCATTGTTTGGGCTCCACTTTGAGCCAATGTGCATTTAATCTTAATAGGTTAGAATTGATGTTTCGCAAGAAACAAGTTTCACACATTTATGCACATACCCCACCTCATACATCACATGCACACCATGATCACACCCACACACATGTGTATGCTAGAGTGTACACATGTATACATTGCGGCCACAAAGGTCATCTTGCAAAATTTTATTTTGATAGAATAAATTCTTTAAATTTTGCAAATAAAAATGTTTGGATTTCTTATGATGCTAACTCCCGTGGACCCAAAAAGATATGGGTATCAAAATTCTCACCTCTTGTGTTTGATGTAGGTGTGGGCTCTCACAAAACGTGAGAGAGTTAGTGCCTTGATGGCGGATGCATGTGGAGCTAGATGGACATACCAAATTGATGCATCACTATCAGGGATATTTGATAGGAGGACCACCATGATTTGGAGACTTAGAGAATAGTTTAAATGGCTTGGTAACTATCTCTAAACTCCTATTTAGTTTACATACTTTTACATTAATGGTTTTTAAGCATGTTTCAGTTTTAATGCTCATTATGGTAAATGTAATGTTATTAGACATGTGATATGCATAGATCATTTTTGTTTAACATTTTTGAGATACACCCGTGTTCATGTGAATTCATATTTTGTGCTCACTTTTGTTTAACAACTATATATATACTAGTTCTAAAACACGTGCATTTAACATAATGATCATGTTTGCTTTATGCTTCATGTGGTGATTACTTGTTTAGATGTAATTTTTGTTAAAACTTGTGTTTATACTTGTACAAGAAGTGAGCTACACTTGATTATTATGTATTTATGCTTCAATGCTCATTTGTACTCATTACATGTACTTGTATAACCTAGTTTTGTTGATTCTTACATTTATACTTGTTTTCTCTATATTTGTACATGTTTAGCTTCATGTATATTTTATTTTTGTCTAAAACTAATCGATATATATGTATATTCTTGAGTCACTTACCTTCATGTAAAATTTTATTTTGGACTCATTATATTTGGGATATGTATGTATATTTTTAGTTTTGACAAAACATACATATACCTTGAAGCTTTTTTAGTTTTGATGATTTTCATGTTTTGATAAAAGAATTTCATATTTATTTTGAGTTTTATTATTTATTTTCATGAATATGCTATTCACATAATTCTTATGCACTCACATTTTTATGTTTCCTCATGACTTTGTTTTCATGGGCATTTATGAGTTTTATAGATTTCGAGTGTCAGCTCTCGTGTATTTAACATGCTTCATGGGATACATGACTTGTTTTCATGTTTGAAAGATTTTTAACTAGTTTTTCAAAAATACTTTATACTAGTTATTTATTTTTTATTTGGTAGTGTTTTCAATCTACAGCTATTTTCAAATCTTATATTTTGAAAACTTCTACCCTTGAAGGACGGTTGGTTGGGTGATCATATCTTATGTGCCTTATTGAAAAGCTATTTAATATGTGCATGATAAGGGTGGATGATATGAGTTATACACATAATTTTCATGGTATTTCATTCTTGTACACTCATACTAATTTTCTATATATGTATATAGCATTATTCAAGTAGTATTTCTAATTTCATACATACATATATATGATTTAGATTGTCTTTATTTTATAATGCCATATATTTTATAGCATAAACTTTTTATGTTATGCTAACCTTGATTTAATTCTAAATGTTAATTGGTATTTTTACAAGCATATGCGTTGATTTCAATTGGTATTTTTTTAGTATTAAGATGTACTTCATGTTTCACCTTTAACTGGTATCAAAATCTACTATTGGTATCTTAAAATTTTTGTTTATCTACAAATGATACCAACATTTATTTTGTCAACTACAGTTTCATTTCATTGATATCATAATTCATTTTGTTAACTTCAAGAAGTTTCAAATTTTGTTTTAAAAATGATTTCAAAATTTTTCAAATTTGTTTGATATATATTACCTACATGCAATGGGAGCTTAACATCTCCTATAAATATAGATTCATGTTGAGTGTATTTGACATATTGAGGAGTTTAACCTCTCTTCTTTATGTGGTACACGTGTGTAGGGGGAGCTTAACATCTCCGTCTATATATTGTATATTATGCTTGTGTGGGTTAGGGTTTAGTCATCCCTTCTCCATGTAATGCATGTATGCAGGAGGAGTTAACTTAGCGTTTCTCCTCTTCATGAATGTATATCACATATACATCTTTCTTGTTTGTTTTTTCCCCCCTTTGTTGATGAATTGATAAAAAAAGGAGAAGAATTTAGAGAGTTTATATACGCATGCTTAATATTTGTTGTTTATGCTTTCATTGAATATCTATATGTATATTTGCTACACATGAATAAAGCTGAGCTTCTATGAAGCTTATCTTTAATCCATGAATATATAACTCCATGAGTTTTGTCATCATAAAAAAGGGGGAGATAGTTGGCCCAAAGTTTATCACTCTACTTTTGATGATGATTAACTCATGTAGTTATAGCACTAAGAATCTTGTGCTTATTTAGTTTCAAATATTTGATCAAGATCTTAGTCGGTGTTTATCTTTAACAGAAGATTCGAAGTCAAGTTTTGAAGGTAGGACGTGTTGATTCAAGAGCTCACACTTCAAAGATCGCATCAAGTACTCAAGAGGAGTCTAAATCTTTGAATCAAAATTTTGGACCAAGTCAAGATGAACAGAAGATTTTCAAGACTTGAGTCATGTTTGGAGGTGTTAAGGTTTTTATTTTTAGATAAAATGTAAAGGATAGATTAAATATGGATTGCTCACGCTTATACACACACACACACAAAAGTTTGTTTTTCAAAAAATACAGTTCTTGTTTTAAGCTTTAAATTCTTTGCCTCAAAAATAGTTCACATGTTTGTAATATGTGTTGATTTTTTATCACACATATTTGTACTTCAAAGTATTTTAATGAACTTATTTTTGTGTATTTTTTGGAGATTTTATGGAATTTAAGATATATTTTAAAAAGTTGTTAAAACTGTTTTGGGCTGCCGGCGGTCGACCGACCGGTCGAACGACATGCACAAGACGTGCACATGCCCATGTGACTTAAGCTCGGTTGACCGACCAGTTGATCGCAGTAGAGATTGGCCAACTGACCTGTCAACCGACTGAGTCTGTAGAGCCTCGGGTTTTCTCGGTGACCGGTGGCCGACCGTTCTGCTGATTTGCTCGACACTTATAATTTTTTTGCCATAATATTTTATTCTTATATTCAATTAACATGATTTAAATTACATTTCAAAGATAACTTTCAGGGCTGCATTTCCTATTCGATGCCAAATATTGGGTTGAGGTCTATTCTTATTCTGAAAACACTTTACAGTTTCTTATTTGACGCCTTTTAGTATTTTATTGACAACATTCTACTCCAAAATGATATTGAGTTGATTTAAGTTGCATTAGAAAAAAAATGTAAATATCTACAAATTAGTCTTATATATTTATTTCCAAATTCTAGTGTTTTAGGCCTCAAAACTGTGCTCAGTGTTGACCTATTGCACAGTCTGGGTCTGTGGTTGGTCGACCACCCAGTCGACCGCCAGACTCCAATGGTTAGAAATTTGACCGTTGGTCGGTTGACTGGCCATTTTGGCCAGATTTTGAGCCATAACGGCTTGTTTTTATCTCCTATAAATAAAGGATCTTTTAGCCTATTTTAGGCAAGATTTTTGGAGAGTTTTCAGGAGCCATTTTCTTATCTCCAACAGAAGTTTTGCAACAAGTTTTTGGGCAATACTTCTATATCAAAAGAGTAATTATCAAGAGTGATTCTCTTGAGTTTTTCAAAAGCTTTTTTTTGAGCTTTTCACTTTCAAATCTATCTTGTTTTTCCTCACACAAGCTTCAAGCTTTTTATAGCCATATCTGTCTTGTAGGAGGTTTGTTTGTGAGTGTCTTTGAGGGTGATCAAGTGTTAAGATCACCAAGTGTTCCACCTTCCATTTTGAGGAGTTGTAGTGGTGCGGCCTCGACGAACTGTGGGTTCGTGTTGTGTTATTCTTATGGGAACAAGTGAGAGACTTGTGAGTCCAAGAGTTCTAGTGTAAGCTCGTTGTAGGTGTTGCCGCACCGAGTGATTTTGCGGGATCGATTCTAGTGGAAACCTTCATAGTATTGAAGGCAGGGACGTAGAGCAAGTGTTCTTGAACCTTAAACTAATTCTCCTATGTTTGTGATTGCTCATCTCTCTCTCTCTCACTTGTGTTTATATATCTTGCATACTTTTATTGTTCATTTATATATGCTAGATATATCTTGTGCTTAATTGATATACATACTTGGGTTTGTTTGTGTGCACACACTAGTATTCAACCAAGAGAGTCACAGTAGCACCTCAACTCTTAATTTAGAGGAATCTTAAGGAGATAGTCCAGAGCCCTTCACCGAAAATTCGACTACACTCTTGTGTTATACTTTGTGTTAGCTTAATAGTTTTTATTTGCATAAATAGTTTTTAATTCTGCATTAGTTTGTATTAGATTAACTTGTCACCTATTCACCCCCCTTTACGTGACCTACAATATGAACCATACTGGAAGCTATGTCCAAGGCAGATAATGTTATACTTGTAGCAAGACAGGCCATCTAAGAAAGATTTGTCCAACCCTGCGAGGAAATCAAGGCATGGGCAGAGGAATTGGAGGGCCAATGATTGGCATAATTTCATCTGTCAGACTACCAAATAACTTCAGGCGACCAATCAATATACCATGACCAGCGATAACTCAGGTATCAGTGCAGCAGCCACGGACCCAGGGCAGGGTGTATACTTTGACTCAGCAGGATACCCGAGCTTCAAATATAGTGGTGGAAGGTACTATCTATTTAGCGAGAGATACTACCTGAGTACTATTTGATCCTAGTGTCACACATTAATTTGTTTCTAAAATATTTGCATCAAAAGAACCTCGAACCTCTGAAATATCGATTAATAATATCAACACTAATAGGTGCGGAGGCAACATTTAACCTGATATATAAAGGGTGTGAAGTTATGATAGGGAAAATGAAAACACTAATGAACCTAGTAAAACTGGGAAAAATAGAATATGATGTTATTTTAGGAATGAATTAGCGATTAACTTATCATGCATATGTAAACTATCGTCAAAAAAAAGTAATCTTTAAAATGGGTTCTAGAATTCACTTATGAAGGAACAAAGAATAAACAGAGTATACCAATAATTTCAGTAGTAAAATGTACCAAGTTATTAAGACAAGGATGTCAAGGGTGAGTAGCAACAATATTAGATAAGAAGAAAGTGGAAGTCAGGATAGAAGACAAAGCTATAGTGAGAGAATACCCTGATGTGTTTCCTAAAGATTTATCAAGTCTGACTCCAGAAAGGGAGATTGAGTTCCTATTGAGCTATTACCAGGAAATACTCCCATATCAAAGGCTTCCTATAGAATGGCCTTGACAAAGATGAAGGAGCTAAAGGTTCGGTTCAAAAACATATTGGATTTCGATTTTTTCAACCCAGTGTGTCACTATGGAGAGCTCTGATATTATTTTTTAAGAAAGAAAGATGAAAGTATGAGATTATGTATCGACTATAGAGAATTGAACGAAGTCACTATTAAGAATCGATACCCACTCCTAAGAATTGATAATCTATTTGATCAATTTCAAGGCTCGTGTGTATTCTCCAAGATTGATCTAAGATTGGGGTATTGTCAATTGAAGGTTAAACCAGAGGGTGTAGCCAAGACTGTATTTTGGACCAGATATAGACATTTTGAATTTCTAATGATGCCATTTGGACTAACCAATGCTCTGGCGGCATTCATGGATCTAATGATAGAGTGTTCCAATTGTATTTAGATCAATTTGTAGTAATATTCATTGATGACATTTTGATATACTCGAAGAGTAAAAAAGAACTTGAAGATCATTTGAGGATTGTACTTCAGTTATTAAGAGAGAAGCAGTTATATGCAAAATTTAAGAAGTGTAAAGTCCAGTTAGAACAAGTTGCTTTTCTGGACCATATCATATCACAGAGAGAATATCAATAGACCCCATAAAGATTGAATCGATTAAAGACTGGACATGACCTACAAATGTCTCTGAAGTACAGAGTTTCCTAGGACTGGCCGGTTATTATTGAAGGTTTGTAGAGGGGTTTTCGAAGATAGCAGTACCTTTGACTCAATTAACAAAGGAGTATCAAATTTATATAGGGAGAAAGTCAAGGGAAGAGCTTCCAAGAACTAAAGGATAACTTAACTTCAGCACCAGTCTTAGCCATGCCCTTAGGAACAGAAGGTTATGTCATACAATAATGCATCAAAACTGGGATTAAGATATATATATTCATGAAACATGGGAAATTTATTACTTATGCTTCCAGACAACTGAGAAGCCAAAAAAAATTATCCTACTCATGATTTAGAATTAGCCACAATCATTTTCGCATTGAAAATATGGAGACACTATTTATATGGAGTATCATGTGGAATTTATATAAACCACAAGAGTCTGAAATATGCATTACTCAAAGAAAATTAAACATGCAGCAAAAAAGGTAGTTAAAATTGATGAAGGATTATGATCTAATAATTTATTATCATCTCGAGAAGGCTAATGATGTAGCCAATACATTAAGTTGGAAATAAAGAGGATCATTAGCTGCGTTAATAACCCAACAATCAAGTTTAATGAAAGACTTCGAAGAGATGCAGATAGAGGTTGGATTGATGGGACCCATGATATGATGGGCCAGTTAAATCAAGTTAGTATTCAATTTATTTTATATAGTAAGGTTAAGGAAGCATAACAGAAAGATGACAAGATGAGAGAAATCTGAAAATGTACTAACAGGGGAACTTAAGGGCTTCACCATTGATGGGGAGGTGTTGAAACTAGGACACCAAGTGTGCGTACCTCAAGACACAGAACTCAAGGAAAAAATAATGTCAGAAGCTCATTATACTCCCTACACAACACACCAAAAAGTACTAATATGTGTCAAGACCTACGGTCTAGCTTTTGGTGGGATGGAATGAAAAAGAATATAGCAAAATTTGTACAAAGATATCTGGTGTGCCAACAAGTCAAAGCTGGCACAAGAGATCCCCGAGATTATTTGCACCTTTACCAATTCTCAAAAGGAAATAGAGCCATATCACCATGGACTTCGTCACTGGACTTCCTCAAACATCTCAAGGATTGGGTGTCATTTGGGTAGTGGTGGATAGACTTACCAAATCTGCATACTTCCTACCCATTCAAATTAACTACTCAATGGATAAGTTAGCACATATTTATCTTCGAGAAATAGTCTGAATACATGATGTGCCTGAAGCAATTGTATCAGATTGAGATCCTCGATTTCAGTTTTAGATTCTGAAAAAGTTTATTTGAAGCATTGGGCACCAAGTTACAACCCAACACCACCAAGAGATCCCCGAGATTATTTGCACCTCCACTAATTGTATGAAACTGATGAGCAATCAAAGAGAACTATACAGATGCTGGAAGACATGTTGAGGGCTTGTGTACTGGATTTTGGAGGCAATTAGGACAAGTATCTACCATTGGTGGAGTTTTCTTATAAGAATTGCTACCAGTCAGTCAATTATTGGTGTGCCTCCATATGAAACCCTATATGGTCGGAGATGCAGATCTCCAATTTATTGAGAAGAAGTTGGAGATGGCAGATTGTTTTGCCTAGACATAGTTCAAGAGACTACAAAGAAGATAAAAAGAAGAGAATGCAAGCAGTGCAAAGTAAACAAAAGCGTATGCAAATTAGCGTCACAGACCTTTAGAGTTCAAAGTAGCAGATAAAGTGTTTCTAAAAGTATCTCCAATGAAATGAGTAATGTTTATCGGCAGGAAGAACAAACTCCATCCTCGGTTGTTGGACTGTAATGTCTCGATCCTGCGGGTATGAAGACACTACTGTGATGTAATACGCATGGCAAAAAATACCCTCACATACATACACTAGCATTAGTACAGGTAAGAATCAGAGAACGTAAGTACGTGGCATATTATACATTCCAACAAAAGAGTACAATTACAAACACAAGATATGACATAATATTACAAGCATATCACATCACCGGCAGGCACAAAAGTAAGAATACAAGGAGATAAAGTATAAATAGTACCAAATGTGCTCACGAGTTACAAAAAGAAAACTCGAGACTCTAGCAAGGGCTGGAAGAAAATGACCTCAGATGGTCAACCGCTGATCCACTATGCTACCATTGTGCAACTCTGATCAACATGAAAAATATCACGGTCCAAGCTCCAAGATCTAAACATGCAGGTCCAGGGAAGTCAGAATGCTGCCCGACGAGTGGTAAGATGAGTGACAAATGGCGTGCAAAGACTAGCACACGTGTATCGATAAATCTGAGTCAAGAAGCATGTATTAAAAATTGTGTCGTGAGCACAGACACACATGAGTAGGCAATGAGGCATCAAGTAAAGTAAATATAATAAACCAATAGTACAAGTCCAAATTATGGATCAGTGAGATTAGTACGTTAAAAGAATAATCCAAAAAGGGAAACCCTCATAATATACCTTATATCTCATGTCACCAGAATCTGAGTTCATATAATCCGAGTTGTCTCCTAAACTAAGAAACATCATAAAATTGATAAAACTGATAAAACTGATAAAATCAAATGTGGGCAAAACCAGTTGTACAATCTCAATTTATGGCTTCATAAGACTAGTACGTCGAAAGAATAATCCAAATAAGGAAACCCTCATATATATACCTTATGTCTCATGTCATCGTAATTTGAGTTCATATAACCTGAATTGCAAAATAACACGATGAACTATTAATTATCATTTTATTATTATTACTCATTCACCCATAATCTAGGTATTTGTACTAGCATCCCAGCATGCATACATCCATATATGAGTAAGTCGAGATTGGTTATTAGAAACTGATGAGGGAACTAATGAATTATGTTTACAATGGGTCCAGTGCATACCCGGGACCACGACCCAAGATGTTCCGTCGCTGGTGTACGAAACCTGCTACTAGGTGCGGAGGGGAAGGGTCTTATTGTATATCCATTTAGGAAGGACAAGTAATGGGGTACCAACACACCCCATGGAACAGCGGAGGCCCACAGGTAGAACCGAAAGATTTTAATTGCATAGCATGTCTAAACCCTTGTAAACGTAATCACAAATTGAAGTCAATCAGTTTTTCCCTTACCTGGTGTAAGTTGACCTTATCAGTATACAAGAATGAGCAAGAGCAGGGTATAAGAGTATCAGGAGTATCAAGAGTATAGGAGTACATGAGTATAGGGCATATCAGGATATCAGTTATTACATTCTCGTAATGTGATAACCATGAGTCAAATATTAAGCATGACAGATATCAGGTAATTACATGTAGGTGCCAGATGATAACAGGCAGGTGTCAGGTAATAACATGTCAAGTGTCAGCATGTCAAGTGATAGCACAGCAGATATAAACTATTGTATAACACGATACAGAGTACAGATACAAAAGATCAGTACGGATACTAAAAAATAATACAGTTTTAGAAAAATAGTTTAAGTAAAGATTTTAAACTCTACACAATCATCACGAAAGAATAATAATTTATTTATTTAATTATCCAGGAGGGTGCCTGATCAAGCTGAAGCAAATTCAGGCCGTGTCAGCATTACACCATGTACACGATAGTGCTTGGTTCCTGACAGAGTTAGCATGCAGCTCTAAACTCTAAAACATTCGGTGAAGCTATCACTCGTGGCGAAGCCATGATAACGTACAACTATCATTCATGGTGAAGCCACACTCGCAGCGAAGTAAACGCATAAGGTGAAGCCACATATGATTGTTCGCTATCACATATGATGAAGCTACGCTTGAGGTGCAGCTAAACGCACGTGGCAAAGCAGGTGTATGAACGCCCTGCCATCGCATTTGGTGAAGCTACGCTCGAACGAATTAGCTGGTAAAGCACTGAGCGCTAAGATCGCCTCTCGATGGAGCTAATAGAGAACCCGAAGGTTAAGTTCAAGGACTGAGCAAAGAAGAAATAAAGTTAGCGAGCAAACAAGCAAACATGCAATTGAAACTAAGAAAAGCTAGAGCGAAGCTTGTGTACAGCGCTAGACGCTATCACGCTCGGCGTGGTTACCATTGGGACGAGGCTAAAACACACACGGGAAGCCACCCTCGCAGCATAATTACGCTCAGATGGAATTAACGGTAAAGCGCAAGAGTTCGGCACGTTTACCAGGTGGATCATGAGAGGACCTAGAGGATCTAAGGGCGATCATGAAGGTCGGCCAAATAAAAGATAGCCCGAGGCTAAATGTAGCCCAAAGGCTAAATAGGTACATGTAGAAGTGTTAGTACCAAACACGAACAATTATATATATATATATATATATATATATAATATATATATAACAAGTAAGAGAAGTGCGGGAGCAGTTAAGCTCGGAGGCTGAATGAGAAGCCCTGAGGCTAAGGGCGACTACGAAGGGTCGGCCAAGTACAGTAATAGAGCATATATCACAGGCAATATACATGTACACATGTATTAAACTAATTTATTATAAGTATTTGTCATACTGATACAAATATATCCCATCAAAAAATACAATACATCAGATCGATACAGTCCTGAAATAAATACAAAATCCCAAAAAATATAATAAAATACCAGTCGAAGAGGGTACCCAATAAAGCGAGAACACTCGCCTAAAATATGGAACACGCTACAAAATCCCAGAATCTCCAAATACCAATGCGAATACATGAAATAATGTTTAAATATAAAGATGGAAGGAGAGAGAAACTAGAGAGAGGAGAGAAATCAAGGAAAGAGACAGAAGGGGGATAGGAAAAGACACGACCATTGATTGTGGCTTGGCTGGCTCATGGCCAGGGGTCGTGAGCCCAAGTTTGGCTCAGGACCCTTCCAAGGGCGTGGGTGGCGGCGATGGTCGTGCGCCACTGGCAAGGAGGAGGGCTGTCCAAGGAGGAGGGGTGAGGAAAAGTGAAGGGGATGTTGATGATGATGATGATTTTGGAGGTAAAAATGATGGTAGTATTGGTGGATCTCATGGTGGGATTTGAGGAGGAGGGAGATGAAGGTGGAGGATGAAGATGAGGGTGGATGTGGTAATCGTGGTGGTGGTGAATTGAGGAGAAATGGAGAAGGGATTGGTGGTTGGTGGTGAAGGGAGTGGTGGTTGTAAAGGAGGATAAGGTGGAAGGAATTGGAGGAAGTGCGGTGGTCGCCGGAGTGGGTGTCTGGATCTGGTCATTGGGGTGCCATGATGGCGGTGGTCATTTGAATTAGAGAGAAGGGGGAAGATTATGAGAGATAGAGAGGGAGGTTAAAGGGAAGTGAGAGAGAGAAGAACTGAGAGAGATTTAGAGATTGCAGAAGAGAGGGAGATAATGGAAAAGAGAGAAAAAGAGGGGGCTCTGCGTCACTGGCCAGGGGAAGAAGAAATAAAAGAAAAAAGAAAAAGAAAGAAGAAAGAAAAAAAGGAAGAGTAAAGAAGAGGGAGAAGACATTTTGGGGGGATTTTGTGTGGAGGAGCAAAAAGGGGAAAGGAAAAGAAAGGAAAATTGAAAGAGAGAAAGAAAAGGAGAGGAACGAGAGGGAAAGAAAAGAAAATATCCGGGTAATAACTCCGGATCCAGGAAAATACTGAAAACATCAGAAATGCCAAAAAAATAAGTAACTCGAAAAAAGTCCCCAAAAATCTTTTAAAATAGAAAATATTATACTTAAGTACATGGTGAAATGTATTAAAGAAATTCAATTCCATTTTCAAATTAAAAATCTTGAAATCAACTGGTGTTACTGGCCGACACCAAATCCGGTCGAATTTTGATTAATTTAGAAAAATCCACAAAAATGTGTTAAAATAAAAATATGATCCTGAGAAATAATGTAAAGCAGTTTCCAGAATTCAACTTCATTTATAAATTAAAATCAAAGAATCGATCGATTATACTTATGGATACCGATTTGAAGATTTTGTAAAATAATTCGGAAATTTTCAGAAAATCCTAAAAATCTAAAATATTGAAAAACAGTATTTAAAACTAAAACTAGTCAAACTGACTATCAAAAGTCAAATCAACCAGTACAGTTGGATCAGGTCCCGAATTTAGACTCGGGCTGACATTGAATCCAAAATTTTGGATCAATACCAAATATTAGTGTAAATAATTATAAAATCAAAAAAAAATATGGGAAAAAATTGAAAAATACAATCAAAAATTCAAAACATGTTTCTAAGCATGTATTTCGGGAATGAGGTGTTACATGGGCCATTTGAAATATTGGTTAAGGTTGGACCTGTGGCGTATCGACAAGTCTTGCCCCAGAATTGAAAAGGCTTCATAACGTATTCCATGTCTCCCAGTTTTGGAGATATACCGGATCCTAGTCATGTTATTCCGTATCAACCATTGTACCTTCAAGAAGATATATCATATGTGAAAGAATCAGTGCAGATTTTAGACCACAAGGTGAAACAATTAAGAAACTAATTAATCCCTTTAGTAAAAGTATTATGGAGAAGGGCACAGATGAGGAGCCTACATGGAAACCAGAAGAAGCGAAGTAGTATCATACCCAAATCTATTCCATGGTATGCTAAGTTTTAGGGATGAAAAATTTTTAAGGAGATAAAGCTGTAACGCCCGGATTATTCAAATTATGAAATTACACCCTACATTTTGATTTCTAAATAGTTTTATGATAATTTAGAAGTTTAATCCATGTGATAATAATTAATTACAAGTATGGATGAAAATTTAAAGAGAAATTTGAGAAACTAATTGTTCCATATTTATATATATGTGTGGTGTGTGTGTGTGTGTGTGCGCGCGCGCGCGGCGCGCGCATGTGTGTGTGTATTATTGCCCAAAGTCCCATCACTCAAGTTTTGATAATGATAAACTCATGAAGTTATAGTACTAATAATCGTATTTTTATTAAGTTTCAGATATTCAATCAAGATCTTTGTCGGTGTTTAGCTTCAACAAAAGATTTGAAGTCAAGCTTTGAAGCTATCACGTGTTGATTCAAGAGCTTGCGCGTCAAGATCACATCAAGTACTCGAGATGGAATCAAGCTCTATGGATCGTGTTTGGATCGAGTAGTCTTCGAGAAGAGGATCGACAAGAAAATTTGTATCTAAGTTTGTTTGTATAGATGGTTATTAGTTTAGATCTTATGTAAAGGATATAATAGTATTGAATTGCTCAAGTTCACACACAAACACACACACATAAGATTTATAGTTTTGGGTTTGGTTTAATCATTCCATTTAAAAGTTTGTGTTTATATGATTTACATCTCAATAGAATGAATTTCATGATTATATGTGTTGGATTCTTTCTACACATATTAGAGTTTATATGGTTTATAAAAACTTACTTCTATGTGTTTTGGTTTATCATGTATACTGTTTTGAGTTTCAAATTTTCTAGTATACATCTTTTAGTTTCATGAATGGATTTCATCAAAAGAAATTTTACATGGTTTATATGTATAATGAATTTCATCTATATATATTGATGGTTCATATATGTTTAGAAAACTTATTTTGATGTATCAAGTCATGTGTTTAAGTTTTATTTTTATCAAAACTTGTTTTAGTAATTGTCAAAAACAAGGATATATCATTTACTATGTGTATTGGATTATATCCATACACACTATGCTTCAAAGTGTTTCAATATCTTATTTTTATATTTATACAAATTTATAGAATTCTAGATTATAGTATTATGAGATTAGATGGACAAGAAATACCAATGAGGAGTCATTTTAAGTACTTGGGTTCTATTATCCAAAAGGACGGGGAAATCAATAGTGATGTCAACCATAGGTTCCAAGCCGGCTGGTTGAAATGGAGGAGCGCAACAGAAATTTTATGTGATGTAACATTCCATTATGGTTGTAGGGAAAGTTTTATCGAACTGCTATTAGGCCAGCTTTGTTATATTGCACAGAATGTTGGGCTATAAAGAGACATCATGCCTAAAAGATGAGTGTAGCAGAGATGCACATGCTTTGTTGGATGTATGGTAACACGCAGAGAGATAGGGTGAGAAATGAGGATATTTTTACAAAGATAGGTGTAGTCTCTATAGAAGAGAAGATGAGAGAAAATCGCCTACGATGGTTTGGTCATGTGCGACGTAGACCTACAGATGCGCCAGTCCGGTGAGTAGAGTGTACCAATTTAGGTTAAGTTAAAAGAGTGCAGGGGAGACCGAAGAAAACAAGGATGAAGGTAATACGACAAGATATAGAAGCTAAAGGTCTTAGTGAAGGCATATTGCTCGATAGGAATGAGTGGAGAAAGCTGATCCATGTGCCCGATCCGGCGTAATTCTCTTTTGGTTCATGTAGACTACCCCAAATACTTGGGACAAATGGCTTAGTTGTTGTTGTTTGTTGTATACAAGTTTATAGAAAAATCAGATTTTCATTTTCAAATTTAGATTTTGGAAAATACGATTTTTGTTTTAAGCTTTAATTTCTATACCTCAAGAATAGTTCACATTGTTTGTAATATATATTGATTTTTGATCACACATATTTGTACTTCAAGTATTTACATGAACTTATTTTTGTGAAATTTATGGAGTTTTGTTGGAATTTATAAGTGTTTTTAAGTCCAGATTTTTAACCATATATATCCTATTTCTGGGCTGCTTTGGCCGACCGACCGGTCGACCGACACAAGGCTCGGTCGACCGAGCGGTCGAATGACATGCACAAAAATGTGCACAAGCCTATTCCCTTGGCTCAGTAGATCGATCGGTTGATCGTAGCAAAGCACGGTCGACCGAGGGGTCAACGGACTGACTCAATTATAGCCTCGGGTTTGGCTGGTCGACCGAACGGTTGACCGACAGAGAGGAAGTCTTTCTGTGGCTTGGGGGCAGTCAACCGGCAACCCAACGATCATAAATATGATCGTTGATTGGTCAACCAGTTTGGTCGACCGACAGGCCTGTCTGGCCTGAGTTTAGCCTCTAATGGCTAGTTTTCTGAAACCCTATAAATATGGGGTTTTGGTGCCAGTTTTCTATAAGATTTTCAAGGGCAACTTTTCCCATCTTCTACAGTGTTTTTTACAATAATTTTTAAAGAAGTTTTTGAGCTACAAAATCTATATTTGTATTTGTTTCAAAGTTTTGAAAAATTAAATGAAAATAAGTTTTTGAAAATCTAGTGTTGATCTTAATTGCTTCATCTATCAAGAAGTTTTTTCTGAGAGTTTTCTTTTCCAAAAACTTTGTTCGCTCACATACTTGAGCTTTTCATTGCAAATCTATCCTCTAGGATCTTGTATTGTGAGAGGTTTTAGTTTGTGGTCTTTTGAGATTACCAAGTGTTATTTGTGATCTAAGTGATCACCAAATTATATTTCTCTCTTTGCTTTGTGCTTGGCTTTGTGCCTACCCTCTTGTGCAGAGGTGTGTGAGAGAGTTGGAGTTGTGTACTCCGATTTGTATCATTGTAATTTCTCGGTAGAGGTCTCTTTGTGGAAGGTTCTTGGTGGACATAATGGAAATCCCTCTGTGTGAAGGCGGGCACGTAGAGCAGTGGCACGAACCTCAAAATTGTTTTCCATTGATTTCTGTAAGGGAAAACTTACAAAAAGTGTTCGAGGGGCAAAATTACAAGTATTTCTTTACAGAAAAAGAAATTTACAAGTAGATTTCCTCTGAGGAAATGTGCCGGTAGGAATCTGATCAGCGTACGATCATTTTATCCCTTTGACAATGCGATCGGTCAGATGATCGAACTATCTCCTAATAGGACTCCCTTCTCACTTGGTTCAAGGAATTGGAGAACAGAGGATCGGTAGAGCCCACTTGCTAAGGATTCTGCTTCTCGAGCCAATCTCCTCTCTATTCTTGCTTATCTCTACTCCTCTCCTCTTTGTGCTCCTGGTAGGCTATTTATAGGGAGAACAGGGGTAGAATCACCCTGATTGAGTCAATCTGTTTTGTATCTAGAAAGTAGCCTCGCCGCGAGGCTAGAAACAGCTTCTGCAAAGTTAAGAATAGCATGTAGGGCTAATCCCCTGACTCGCTCCTCTAAATGAGGGATACTCCCTTGATCCTCTCTAGTTAATTGAGATATCTCCTCTGATCTTCTCACCTGATTAGGAGAGTCAAAAGATCATGGCAAGCAATTGCCAAGTTCGATTTCAATCAAAATGATCTCATCTGGAGATTTGATTGGTCAAAGGTGACCATAAAAGACCTGCAGCGGGGCTAATCCAGTAAGCTCGTAGCGGAGCTAAGGGAAGCTTCTGGCGAAGCTAGGAGTAAGTTCTCAGCGAAGCTATAAGTTGGCCTTTTGTGGCTCTGCAGAGCGTCTAGCGAAGTTAGCTAGCTTTCTGCGGAGTTATGGAAAACTCTAGGGCGAAGCTATAAGTTAGCCCATGGCAGAGCTATGATGGAATTCTTGTGGAGCTAAGCAAACTTATCGTCTCATGCGATTGCTCATCCCTTAGGCTCATGTGAGACTTAGTGTCTATAGGTCTGCTCAGATCTTTTTCAAAAGCAACTTTGACTTACTATCTGTTTTACTGGATTGGTAATGTCCATGTTGCTGCCTTATCTCTGGTCATCAGCTTGTCTTTAACTTATCTTTTGTAGATGTCAATAAGTTAGATGTTGTTCAGACTGGCTGAAGATGAATGCGGAGTCCATCTTTTTCGAGTGTCAACAAGACCCCCTTCAAAGTTTTCGTGAATCTGCAATAGAATGGTTTAGATCCTGAAATACTTTGAACTATTTTGATTGATGGTATATGAATGTGAATGTCACCTTGGTAGTTGAGTTCAACTTCGTCTTTAACCCTGCTTTCGGGTGTAGCTTCGCGCTTTTGGGTAGCTTCGCCTTTGGGCAGCTTCGCCTTTGGGCTTCCTGAAGTAACTTCACTTCAAAATGAGTTGAAAGATAAGTATTAGCCTCACACTCACTGTGATGGAGTGACGCTCCATTCCCGCGGCTAACCGCTTTTTGCGAGTTACGAGAGAAATTGTTCCTTTTTTCAAGGTTAGAATATCCTCTCTTACATTAACGAGGGAGATTATTCCCTTTTCTAAAGTTCAAATAACCTCATGCGCATTCCCGAAGGAGACTATTCCCTTTCTCAAAGCCAAGCACTTGAATGCCTTAAATTCATCCGCGCTTCCAAACTTGAAGTGGTGGCAGCGTAGTTAGGCCACGAGGCCTATAAATAGGACTCTTATAGTCCTTCTCAGAGAAATATACCCTCACTTCCTGGGAGGTTTGTTTATGATCTCTCCCATTGCTCAGGTAAGGAGACTGAGGTCCCTGAAGTAGTGAGGACTCTCGCCCTGGTCATTACTCAATCAAGAATTGGTGAGCCTTGGCCATCCAATGACTTTTAAGGAGTTTATCTCTCTTAATTTTCTTAGTTTTATCAGCTATCTTAGGGATTAAATTCCTTGGTCTTCGCATTTGGCTGACTTTCAGAAAAGGATTTTAGCCTTATTTTTCCAGCTTCTCGACAAAGCTAGCATTCTCGCTCGATCAGGCGAAAGACCTTTCCATGCAGAGTCCCTTTCTTGATCTATTAAATCTGCCTGTTAAATCTGTCATATAGGCAAGGCTTAGGTCTTGGCCTCTTCAAGGTTGAGCCAGTCTTACCATATAGGTAGGGTCAAGAATGCGTCCCTCTAGGCCAGTCTGGCCTATCCATATGGGCGAGGTTAGGACTTGGTCCTTTTTGAGGCTTCTCTAGCCTAACTGCCTTGGGCGGGTCTAAGACTTGGCTTAGGCTGAGCTAGTCTATCATTACTGTGCAAACGAGGCTATCCTCTACTTAACTGAAATCCGTTTTCAAGGCACAACTGGATAGTTTCGCCCAAAGAATTTTGACTTAGCTTTCCACCTTTTTTTTGATTTGATGCTAACTTGTTTTCTATTTACATTGCAGTGAAGTATGCTCCCCATTCTTTCGTTTTGATGAAAGTGACCAAAAACTTGCCCCTTGATTTCCAAGTTGAGGCTTTGATCATAAGCAGGAGGATCATATTGGAGAAGCTGATGCGCGTTCCAATAAGAGGCTGGCAGTCGCTTATCCGAGATGATCCACTTTGGGAAGGGGCTAGTAGTGGCTTATCCGAGATGATCCACTTTGGGAAGGCGGATGTCACCAGTAAGGTCTCGGACCTTCCTTTGTCAATTTTATTTAAGGAAGATCTAGCTTTCAGGTGGCAACCAATCCCTTGCCAATTTTGATTGAAGAAGATCCAGCTCCTTGATGGCAACCAATCTCTTGCCATTTTTCATCAAAGAAGATCCAGCTTCTTGATTGCAAAATCTGCCATTAAGCGAAGGATTATGGCCTTGTGCAGGAGGAAGACCTTTCGTGTCTAGTTGGGATGGTTCATCAGCCTGAAAGTAGATAAGACAACTTGTTTGCCTTTAGAGCAATGATTTTGTTGTATGAAAGACAGTCTTGATGTAGTATCAATGTATCTTTACTTTTGAATCAATAAAAATGTTTGCTCATCTACTTTGTTCCCTTCCTTTTCTCTTTGCATTTTGAAAATATCCGGAATGGACTAGCTTAGCAAGTCTTTTCCTTAGGAGGAAAGAAAAGCTCTTAGCAGAGCTAAGCTTCCCGCAAAGCTGAAAATGAATTTTTGGCTAAGTCAAGAACAAGCTTCTAGCGGAGCTAGCATGAAGTTTCTGCGAAGCTAAAGATGAGCTCTAAGGCTCGTCTTTTAGCGAAGTTACTCAAGCATTGCGCGAGGTCAAGGCTAAACTCACAGCGGAGTTAGCCCTTGACGAGGCTGAAGCAAAATTTCTTGGGAAGGCGCTTAGGCGCCGTTTCAAATTGATTTGAAACGATCGCCTGCGCTCCTTTCGAGGAGTCAAAATTAAGACATTTTATGTCTATAAAAGCCTGACGGGCTAAAAAAGAGAGTTAACTTCTCCTTAGATTTTTAGAGAATTTTCAGAGAGTGAATCTCTTTCTTCTTCTTCTTTTCGATTTTCAGAACTCCATAGTTCTTTCATGGCTCCCAAAAGACGAGCAGGCAATGAGGCAGCAGCCTTTGCGATGGAGGGGCCCTCTCCTCCTCTGGTCATCGAACGCCCATTGCGAGTAGGGATTTTTCCCTTATATTGGAGATTTTCATCTCTTTTCGAAACCAATTTCTGGCTATTTTATGGTGAATCTAGAATGATCCATCATGATCCAGTGATCTCAGGGAGTTCTACTCCCTTAATTTGACTTCGTCGAATTTTTAGGGATTTAATTCCCCTTAATTTCTGAAAATTTAGAAACCAAGAGTTTCTTCTCTCAAATTCTATGCGAAGCTAACCCTTTGGGCGGTTCACATTCTGTCAAACGACAAGATGCGAAGCTAACCCTAGAAGCGTAGTTGGGAAAAGGACTTTAAAGTCCTTAGAATAACTTTAGGCACCTGTACCTTTATGGCGAAGTTAACGCTTGAGGCTTTTCCGTATTCTATTCAGCGACAGAACGTGAAGCTAAGCTTTAAGAGCCAAGCTAACACTTAGAGATATTCTGCACTCTGTCTTTATGCAGGATGTGGAGCTGAGCCTCAGGGCGAAACTAATGCTAGGCTAGCTTCGCTCGGAAAGCGAAGCTATGCCTTAGCATTTTTTTCCTTTTTGCTATAACTTTCTTTTTTCTTCGGCTAATGAACTGATATAGCTTCTTTTTGTTTTTACAGTGTACTATATTTCGGGTCCTTTGAGCAGTCTTTTTGGAACAGCCAGGGGACTGGATGGTAATGTTAGCCTGCAATTCCAGGGGCAGGCCTCATTATTCAGCGAGCGGAGCGCTCCTCGCCGGGATACCCTTATCTATGCCGAAGATCAGCGTACTATGAAGAGCATTTTAACTACTGCTACCCTCGAGGATTATGACCGAAAAATCTATCGGAAGCCCGGTTTCATGTTTAGGGACGCAGCGCCCGACACCGATCATTAGTTGCTGGTTGGAGAAGGGCAATGGATTTTCAATCTGGATGGCGATAATTATTATCTCCCATCTACCAAGCGTCATTTTTCGCTGTCTTTCTTCCAATACGTGACGAAGGTTCGAAAGATGAAGTGGCAAGTGACTTGGACTACTGGCTCCATTCACATGGGGGAAATTGATAGCTCCATCTCCCAGTTATACAAGGGCGGGTGCTCCTCGCTGCATATTGGGTCTCCACCCCGGGAACGTTCTCCCAGACATCCCAGTGGGGAAAAATCCCACCGTGGCTCAAACTTTTGGAAACCAGTTCTTCAAAGCTCATGGCAATTATCCAGCCACAGATTTTAGGACTCCTGGGTGGATTCATCCCCCCAAGGCCTAGTGGAGGGACTTGACCTTATATGTCTTGGCCCATTTTGAAGAGGACTAGAGAGGCTGGGGCTCTACGAAGCTGTCAGGGCAACCTCTTACGGCATCCAGATGAGCGTAGCGAACTTCTACGCCATCTTCGAGTTATATTGACTAGTTACAGGGACTTTCTTCACTCCTGTAGGCGAATTGGGCATGGCTTTGCACGAGATGTGGGAAGTCTCTGCTCTGCCCTTGGGATCTCTCCCTTATGAAGAAATTCCCATACGAGGCGGAATTGACACTTCTAGAGAAGCAGGAGCTCACTTTGTTCGAGACTTATCAGAAATTGATGTGCCATCTTTACATCTGCTCGAGTATGCATGGGTGCCATAAGGGAGCTTCAAGCAGTTCGAAGAGCTAGGGGAATTATTTGTTCCCCAACCTAGAAGATACTCCTGAAGTAGCTCACTGCGGGGTTACAGACGAGGACATTTTTCGGAGGATGCAAGAACATTCCCTGGGGGCATGATCTTGGAAGAAGATGATGGTATTTATGAGAAAGATGGCATTCTTAGAAGTTTCCATCATCAAGCTCGTCGACTGATGTCCCGGAAGGCACTTTTGATCAGGTTTTTATCAGTTTGGCTGAAGAGACGTGTGGTGCCATCTTCATCTGGCGACGTCATTCTGCCGACTGTCAGCCATTCGTCTAGTCCACGCTCGTTCCCTTGGACTTCTCCCGATGATGGTGTGTTATATTCAGCGGGGCCTTCGTGCATTGACGGAGGTTTTCTGTAGACCACCACCAACGAAAGGGGAAAAGGCACTATCTTACCTCGTGACAGGCCAAAACCCAGGATCGGTTTGCCATACACCTATTTGATGGCATGGTTCGCCCTTCACTGCCCTTCCATTATCCAAGCTGGTGAGGAGCCTCCAGAAGGTGTCTAGGTGGCGCTTCTCCGTCGATTTGAGGGATGTTCATGGTCACTGACTTATGTGGCCGCGGGTCGTAAGTTGCTGCGTCGGTATGACGTTTACAGCCTTTTCTGGTGCTTTCCTTACATTCGTGATGCAGGCTATGGTGAAGAATTCAAGAATGTAGGAGATGGGCAGACGTTGCTGAGCCGGGGGATCTTTCAATGGCTGGTTAGCATCCGGCCATCCCATCTGGTGTACAGGAACGGGGATACCTGCTATATGGAGCCTTATGTCCCGAGTCGATTTGCTCGCCAGTTCGAGTATGACCAACTATATGTAGGTAACCCGAACACCAGCCTGGCCTTCATGGGGAGCCTTATTGACGGTGCTCGTGCCTGGCAGTTCTTCATCGCTGGCTGTACTGAGGCGTGGTTGTGCATGCCGCTGAGCACTCCGAACCTGCTGATAACTTTGGGGTTCTGTCAGTGGTATAGAACTTCAAACTCCACGCCAACTGGGTTTTCTATTAACTCTTTTGGTGTGAAGTTGATCTCTCAGTGGCTAAAGTGAAAAGTCACCGAGAGAGGTGAGGGTAGAACGGTCCGTGTGCCAGGCCTCAGGGAGTTTGTCGCTAGTGCTGATAGTGAGGCTTCAGATGCAGAATGTCCCCAATTTAAAGTAGACACAGGTGCTGAGGCTCCACCAGGCGCTCCTGGTGAGATTGGTACAGGCCCCATGAAGATGTGGAGGTAGAGAAGTGGCGGAAGAAGATCCCGATGTCTACTTCAAACGAAAGCGGCAGGGTGGATCTCGGAGGAAGAGGGTAGTAAAGAAGCCTCGTCGCTATACTCCCACCATTATTACAGAAAGTGAATCAGCTACAATGCCTCCTCGTCCCTCTCCGTTAGTTATTAGGCTATCAGCTCAGAAGCAGACTATTGATAAAACTATTCCCGACCTGGGTAAGATCAGTTTCATTCTTGCGACATGTACTTATATATTTCATACAGCTCATTTGTTTATTCTATAATTCAGGAACTGAGACTGCAAGAGAATGGGAGCCAAGGCTACAAGAGAACAGGAGGATTCTTATGATCCTCTGTTCACTTATAAAGAAGGTGACGAGGCTAGCTACTTCGTCATCTCAGAAGATTCCAGAGGTGACGCGACTGACATCGGTCCTTCAAGTGTTGAGACCTCGAAAGGGAGTCCTGTGGCTTCAAGCTCTTTGGGATGGACCACAGAGGCTTCGGTGAGTGAAGGTGAGCTGGCTATTCCTCCTGCATCTGCCAAAAATTTTCTATGGAGCCTGAGGGGATTGATGCTGCCATCGAAGAAGTTCGGGGAAAGACTGTGGTTGAGGCAGTTGAGGCGATATCACCTCTCGGTAATACTTTAATCTTTTATAAATAATTCTCTCCTGATATTCATTATGCCTTACTTAAACAAAGTCTTACCACAGATGTTCTACTTTGGGTGCATCGACTTCAAGGGAGCCAGCTAATCTTCCTGAGGGGATTAGAGGTAAAGCAAGTACTTTGACTGGAACGAATGCTACCGAGTTGGATGCCTTATACCACGACCTGCCCTCTTATCAGCCTCAACCAGCCAGTGGAACTAAAGAGGTTGAGGGGGCAGTGTTTACGGAACCAATCTCACTTCCAAGTACATCAATAGGTGAGATGCCAGTGGTTTCTGAAAAACCACCTAGAGGGGGGGTGAATAGGTGTTAGTGCTAATCTAAGACTAAATGCAAAACTATGTGCGCTAAATGCGGAAGCTAATGCAAATAATGCACAAATTAATACAATACAACAAGTGTAGCCGAATTCTCCTTGCGAGGCTCTGGACTAACTCCCCTTGATTCCCCTTTAAATGGGTTGAGGTGCTATGTGAAGCTCTTGTTGGATGAGTATAAGTTAGGCACACACACAAGCAATCCAAGTAATATGAAATACACACAATCAAGCCAAGCATATAAGATTGAATTGCAATATGAAAGATGCAAGGCAACACAAGCAATGAATAAGTTATGTATGCAATGAAAGAATGATGCTTGTATGAAATGATGCTTACACAAAGTAAAGAGAGTAGAGTTGAGAGAAATTGGATCAAACGCTAACACAAAGATTTGTTTCGAGGTTCGAGTACCCAACTCTACATCCCCGCCTACACCACCGTGTAGGATTTCCAATCCACTATAGGAGTACCGAACTCCTCTCTCAACCTTACAATGCCACCGAGGCAATACAACCACAATCCACCTCTACCGAAGAGGGATACGGCCCGTAGCCAACAACAAACAATAACAACAACAACAACCTCTACCAAAGAGGCTCACAACAAACACAATCACCTCTACCAAAGAGGGATCCAAACCAATACCACTCCGATCACCTCTACCGAAGAGGGATTCACAAAAGCAAGGAGGGTTTACAATAAGTGGTTACAAAGACCACAAACACAATCTTTCTTTCTTTTCACTTTTCTTTTTTCACAAAAACAAGATCCTAATAGATTAGGATAGGTGATAGCTCAAGTGTGGAAACAAGGTGTTTTTGGAAACCAGCAACAAAGAAAAACTACTTGGGAAATCACTTGCAAATGATAGAAAATGAAAAACAAAACAATCTCCCAAAACCCTAGCTTTCTTTGATTTTCCAAAAACCCAAAAACAAATAAGATGAAATCTTTTTGGCTTAAAAACTCTTTTAAAAACTCTTTAAACACTAGAGAAAGTCTGGAATTTTTAGCTCTAAAAATCTTAGCCAAAACAATGGAGAAATGGGGTATATATAGCCCCTAGGAAAAACTAGCCGTTAGGCTGACGTGTCAGCCTGACTGGCCTAACGGTCGACCGGCCGGTCGACCGTCCAACGGTCATATTATGACCCGTTGGAACCTCCGGTCGACCGCCCGGTCGATCGAAACAAACAGAGAGCAGAGCTCTCTGCAGCGGTCGACCGTCCGGTCGACCGGACCACTGTGCTGCAGACGTGCACAAGTCTGTGCACGTCGGTCGACCGTCCCTTGGTGCGGTCGACCGTCCCGGTCGACCGACCAGCCTGTCAGCATAAAAATCAGATCAGAAAATTTGGGAAAAAATATTTTATAAAAATCTTTTATCTTTTTCTGAAAATTCTATAAAACTTATTTTAACATTTTATATTGAAACATAAACATGTGATAAAGATTTTCAAGACATATATCAATCATATCAATTCATTTTTGTGTCTTGCCAATTTTATCAAAAACCAAAACTAGTATTTTTATCAAACTTGATTTTTCAATAGAAAATCTGATTTTCCTTAAACTTTATAGAATTACAAAAACATGATATTTGAACATTATTAAGCATGATGCATATGGACATAGGTCCAATATACATTCACAAAATATATCACAGTTTTTGTTCTTTAATTTCAAAAATATGTTTTATACCAAAACATAAAACTACATGAATAGGTACGTCAAACTAAGTTTGTATAAGTCATATAAGCATGTATGTATATAGAGCACATCTAATATATATATAAAACATGTAAACTTGTTTTGATCAAACTATTCATGAAAACCAAAATCCAAATCATGAAATGTGTGTGTATGTGTACTTGAGCGTATCAACTATACTAAGCTTTACAAATGGATCTAAACACACTATCTAAACTAGGATACCTAAGTCTCTTGACGATCTTCCATCTTCAAGTAGACTTGCTCCCAAACGCGATCCACCGAGTGCAAAGGTATGATCTTTAAGCTTTGGCACCGGAATCACCATGATAAGCTTCCAAACACCTTGTTGAAGCTAATCACCAACTAATATCTTCGTTAATGATCTGAAACTTAAACAATACAAGATTATTAGTAAACATAACTACATGAGTTAATCATCATCAAAACTAGGGTGGAAGGCCTTTGGGCCAACAATCTCCCCCTTTTTGATGATGACAAAACTCATGGAGTTATATATGCATGGATTAAAAGTAGAGCTTCAAGGAAGCTCCCCCTTAACTTATGCATAGCCAAATAAACATAATAATATGCAATGAAGGCTCTTAAAAACATGAATGAACAAATATGCATAAACAATAAAGGTTCTAGATACCAATGAAATATTTAAAGCAAAGTATGCTCTAGATACCAATTAACAAATAAACATTTTCTAGATGCTCTAGATACCAATAAACATACATTAAACTTAATATATGCAAAAACATAACTATGCATATATATAAAACAAAACTAAAGTCTTTCTCCCCCTTTTTGTCAATCATCAACAAAGGGGTAAACATTCAAAAACTATAAATACAATGAGGGGTAAAAATTTTTCTCCCCCTTTTGAAACAAACAAAACAATACAAACAATGGTCTCCCCCTTTTTGTCTAAAACAAAAACAAAGTCAATAAGGGGTGACTACAAACATGATATCAATTAAAAATATGTCAATGAAGCATCTTGATACCAAATGAAAATAAACAAAAATCAATAAATGTTATATGCTATATACATTCATGAAGAGGAAGACGCTAAGTTAGCTTCCCTACACATATGCATTACATGAAAGATGGATGTTAAGCCCTAATTCACATAACACACATTATGTAATGAATAAGAGGAGATGTGAAGCTCCCCCTACACACGTGTACCACATAAAGAAGAGATGTTAAGCTCTTCACTACACAATACACTCAACATGAATTTATACACATATAGGCAATGTAAAATAAATATGTTTTTCTTAAACAAAATTTTGAGATACCAATTTAAAACATTTAACATAAACATCTTGATATCATTAAGAGAAATGTGTTCTTTTAAACATATGATACCAATTTGAAACTATATTTTAACATAAAGCAAGGGAGTGGAAATCAAATACCAATTGAAAGACAACATCAAATTTTCTCCCCCTTTATGAAATACCAACTAAACATATGCATAAGCTTGTTAAGATACCAATTGAAAACAAATCAAACACTAGAAAAATTTTTTTTTAAGCTTAGCATAAACAAGTATATATATGTATGAAAATTAGATACCAATTGACATTGATATTCTTGAAAGAGTAAGCATACATATACAAAACATATATGAGTATACAAAGAGATCAAAAATTGATACCAATTGAAAGTGTTCAATGATACCAATTGAAAGAATAGGGTCAAGTGTATATCTCATATTATAACGAAGAATATGAACTAGTTAAAATGAAAAGTTTTGTTAACTAGTACGAAATCCTTCAAGTAAGGAATAAATACAAATCATTTTTCATAAAAATGAAATCCACATGATAATTAACACTCTAATCCAATTAAGCATAAAAATGTCTCATGAAAACAAAACATGAGCAAATAATAAATGTGAGTGTACAAGTCAAGTATAGAGATCACAATCATGAAAGTTTGTTCAACTAAGTTCAATTATTCCTTTAAACAAGAAAACTAAAAATTAATATTTTTTAATCTTCAAGGCATATGTATGTCTAATACAAACCAAAGTATACATACATATCCAAGATACAAACGAGTCCACAAGGATATATGCATGAAGGCACGTGGCTCAAAAAGGATATTCATGTATATCTAATGGTTTGGACAAGGTAAACATATACATGAAGTTTAAATACCAATTCAAGGAAAACATGAAAAGCATGAAAAGTATGAAAATTTAGCTTTTCATTAAAACAATTTGATACCAATTCTTTTCAAGGTATATGTATGATTTGTCAACACAAGAAATATACATACATATCCCTTAAACACACTTTGAGTCCATAATAGATATTTGCATGAAAGGCAAATGACTCAAGGGGTATACATGTATATCTTCAAGTTTGGCAAAATACACATATACATGAAATGAAAACTCATAATCATAAAAACAAATATCAAAAATGGAATACAAGTTTAAAATGTATGAATCATCAAAATTAGACTATACTAGCACATCTAATGGGAACAAACAAGCATTCAATCCCAAACATATATAGATTTGTTTGTAGCCCATCATATGTACAAATATAAATCTTCTAGTTTTAATGAAAACTAACATCTAAACATATATTCAAAGCATAAAACAAAACACAAAACATTTAGACTAGGATTTATACTAGTGTCGAAAAACATGAAGTATCAAAACAAACACGAATATTATTTTGCTATATAAAACAAGCAAAGATTCATCAAAAATTCGTTTATCAAACTTCTAGGTATATGTATGATTCATCCAAATCTAACAATATACATACATATCCCAACCGTAAACGAGTCTATTAAAGTATTTGCATGAAGGCAAAAGACTCATGGGTATACATGTATATTTATTAGGTTTGAATTCAAAATACATATACATGAAGTAAAAACATGAAAATAGGCATAACAAGTATAAATGAAGGAATCATCAAAACTAACTTATACATGTGCATATAGTGGGTACAAATGATCATGAAGTGCAAACATATAAAAGTCAATTTTGTTCTCACTATGTGTACATGCATACATGCAAGTTTTGATAAAATCTACATCTAAACTAGTTTATACCACATAAAGCATAAAACAACAAAAAATCATCATGAGAAAACTAAAACATGATTACTATGTAAATTCACATGTATTAGATTCATGATGTACATTATAGCTTAAACAAAAGTGAGAACACTAAGTATGGGTTCATATAAGTATGTGTGTCTCAAATACTATACATGTATGTCAAGGATCTAATAAACATGGAATGAACATACTAATCCATAGACATCAAAAACATGTTATAAAGCATCAAAACATGCTATAAACAATAATATGAAAGCATGTAAACAATAAATGAGAGTTAGGAATTTGTTACCAAAACCTAAGGCAACTCTCCTTGTCTCCAAAACATGGTGGTCCTTTCCACCAAACTTCCTTGAAAGTGATGCATCCAATTGATTTTCTTTAAGTCCGGAACGCATCCACTCCAAGGTGCTATCACTCTCACGTCATGTGAGAGCCCACACCTACATTAAACAAAGGAGGGGTGGTCTTTGGTACCCACATCTTATTGGGTCCATGGGGTTAGTCCCTTCTCTAACCCAAACAAAATTCTTTGCTAAATTTGAAGTATGTAATCTATCAAAGCAAAATTTAGCAAGGTGGCCCTTACGTCCACAATGTGTACATGTGTACACATGAGCATACATATGGTGATGGGTGTGTTCGTGAGGAGCATGTGTATGCCGTGGAGGGTGTGCATGCATATAGGATGGAATTTGTTTCTTTCGAACCAAGGTTTCCAACCGTGAGTGGTTCATGGCACATTGGCTCATAGTGGAGCCCAAACAATCTACCTTCTCCTTAAGCATGGATATATCATTATTAATCTTAGAAGAAGAGGTACATGCATTAGGTGAAGTGTGTGATACTACCCTAGCATGGCAAACATGTGCATCAATATTATTTTGTAAAACAATATTTTTGTCTAAACAAACATTCAACTCATTTGAAATAGAAATAATTTTGTTTTTCAAAGCAACATTCTCTTTTAAAACAAAATCTACTTTTGAAGACAAGTTTTCATTTTTCTTCAAAAGAACATGGCAATCATTTTTATTTTTCAAAAACTCATTTTCTTTAAGTGCAAGATCAAGTTGAGATTTTAATGAATCCCTATCATTAGCAATCTCCTCTTTCTCTTGCAAAACAACATCAAGTCTAGCAATCAAATTTTTATTTTCATTATTAATGCCTAGACTCTTCTTTTTCAAAACTTTATAGTTTTCTATTAATTTTTCACAAACTATGGATAGTTCTTCATTTAAAGCATGGGGATCAACAAAATCATTTGAAGAACTAGCACAACCATTACTATCTAGTTGAGTTTCCGAGTGTACCTCAAGGGAGTCATTCCCTTGGACCATATAGCATTGTTGTGGTTCGGATTCTCCACTAGATTCTTCTTCTTGTTGGATTTGGACTTGAAGCTTGGAGGTGTTGGTGGTTGTCAATTTGTTCCACACTACAAAAGCGGAATCAAAGTTAGAAACATGCATAAGATATTCTTTAGATAATGTGTTTCTAATGGCCTCAAGGGCTTGTGCATTGGCCCCTATATGATTGCGATCACTAAGGAAGGATTCCTTGGTAATAGCAAGATAAACTTTATGACCTAGGGTTTGCAAATAAACGGTCATCCTAATCTTCCAAACATGAATGTTGGAAGGGTCATACATAGGTGGGGTCATGAAGGCCATGGTAAACTAAATGTGTGCAAACAAGCAAATGCAAACAATAGATTAGCAAGCAAATGGATCTCACTCTTAGGATGTTAAGCCTAAGTATCAGGAGCACTAGCTCTGATACCAATTGAAAAACCACCTAGAGGGGGGTGAATAGGTGTTAGTGCTAATCTAAGACTAAATGCAAAACTATGTGCGCTAAATGCGGAAGCTAATGCAAATAATGCACAAACTAATACAATACAACAAGTGTAGCCGAATTCCCCTTGCGAGGCTCTGGACTAACTCCCCTTGATTCCCCTTTAAATGGGTTGAGGTGCTATGTGAAGCTCTTGTTGGATGAGTATAAGTTAGGCACACACACACAAGCAATCCAAGCAATATGAAATACACACAATCAAGCCAAGCATATAAGATTGAATTGCAATATGAAAGATGCAAGGCAACACAAGCAATGAATAAGTTATGTATGCAATGAAAGAATGATGCTTGTATGAAATGATGCTTGCACAAAGTAAAGAGAGTAGAGTTGAGAGAAATTGGATCAAACGCTAACACAAAGATTTGTTTCGAGGTTCGAGTACCCAACTCTACATCCCCGCCTACACCACCGTGTAGGATTTCCAATCCACTATAGGAGTACCGAACTCCTCTCTCAACCTTACAATGCCACCAGGCAATACAACCACAATCCACCTCTACCGAAGAGGGATACGGCCCGTAGCCAACAACAAACAATAACAACAACAACAACCTCTACCGAAGAGGCTCACAACAAACACAATCACCTCTACCAAAGAGGGATCCAAACCAATACCACTCCGATCACCTCTACTGAAGAGGGATTCACAAAAGCAAGGAGGGTTTACAATAAGTTGTTACAAAGACCACAAACACAATCTTTCTTTCTTTTCTCTTTTCTTTTTCCACAAAAACAAGATCCTAATAGATTAGGATAGGTGATAGCTCAAGTGTGGAAACAAGGTGTTTTTGGAAACCAGCAACAAAGAAAAACTACTTGGGAAATCACTTGTAAATGATAGAAAATGAAAAACAAAACAATGTCCAAAACCCTATCTTTCTTTGATTTTCCAAAAACCCAAAAACAAATAAGATGAAATCTTTTTGGCTTAAAAACTCTTTTAAAAACTCTTTTAAACACTAGAGAAAGTCTGGAATTTTTAGCTCTAAAAATCTTAGCCAAAACAATGGAGAAATGGGGCATATATAGCCCCTAGGAAAAACTAGCCGTTAGGCTGACGTGTCAGCCTGACTGGCCTAACGGTCGACCAGCCGGTCGACCGTCCAACGGTCATATTATGACCCGTTGGAACCTCCGGTCGACCGCCCGGTCGACCGAAACAAACAGAGAGCAGAGCTCTCTGCAGCGGTCGACCGTCCGGTCGACCGGACCACTGTGCTGCAGACGTGCACAAGTCTGTGCACGTCGGTCGACCGGTCCGGTCGACCGTCCCTTGGTGTGATCGACCGTCCCGGTCGACCGACCAGCCTGTCAGCATAAAAATCAGATCAGAAAATTTGGGAAAAAATATTTTATAAAAATCTTTTATCTTTTTCTGAAAATTCTATAAAACTTATTTTAACATTTTATATTGAAACATAAACATGTGATAAAGATTTTCAAGACATATATCAATCATATCAATTCATTTTTGTGTCTTGCCAATTTTATCAAAAACCAAAACTAGTATTTTTATCAAACTTGATTTTTCAATAGAAAATCTGATTTTCCTAAAACTTTATAGAATTACAAAAACATGATATTTGAACATTATTAAGCATGATGCATATGGACATAGGTCCAATATACATTCACAAAATATATCACAGTTTTTGTTCTTTAATTTCAAAAATATGTTTTATACCAAAACATAAAACTACATGAATAGGTACGTCAAACTAAGTTTGTATAAGTCATATAAGCATGTATGTATATAGAGCACATCTAATATACATATAAAACATGTAAACTTGTTTTGATGAAACTATTCATGAAAACCAAAATCCAAATCATGAAATGTGTGTGTATGTGTACTTGAGCATATCAACTATACTAAGCTTTACAAATGGATCTAAACACACTATCTAAACTAGGATACCTAAGTCTCTTGACGATCTTCCATCTTCAAGTAGACTTGCTCCCAAACGCGATCCACCGAGTGCAAAGGTATGATCTTTAAGCTTTGGCACCGGAATCACCATGATAAGCTTCCAAACACCTTGTTGAAGCTAATCACCAACTAATATCTTGGTTAATGATCTGAAACTTAAACAATACAAGATTATTAGTAAACATAACTACATGAGTTAATCATCATCAAAACTAGGGTGGAAGGCCTTTGGGCCAACAGTTTCATTAACGCAGCCTATCCTGATAACCATGGAGCTGAAGGTAATTACCAGCCCTACGTCTCCGACACTGGTTGTTGAGCCAGCTCTTCCAGAAATAGTCATCAGCTATACTTTCATTGTGGCTAATGTACTGGTTTCAATTAGGACTCCTCCGAGATCACCGGCGATCCCTCATATTTCTCCAGCCAGCGATTCTGCCATCTCCTCTACGGTTATATTAGTAAAACGGTGGAAGCTTTGCCTTCAGGGGCCACTCGTTCACCGAGAGTAGTTGAAGCCGAGAAAGAGTTTGTGGTTGAGCTAGTTGACAGTTTTTATAAGGGCTTGAAGTGATCTGTTGCTTTGTTCTTGAAGGGCTCGACTACCTCGTTCTCTGCTTTGAAGGTGGTCCTCTCTCGAAGTATTGACAGTATTCGAGACTTTAGAGGGGATGATCAAGCTGCCACATTAGAGCTTCTGGTGGAGAGGTTTGAGGGATGTAGACGAATGGGGCCGTCTCAGAAATTCAGATTTGGACTCCTTAGTTAATGAACAGCTTGAACACCTTACTGCTCAGAGGCGTGAAGCTCATCTTGCGGCATAGGAAGCAGCTAAGGCAATATCTTCAGATTTAAAATCCTTAAAGATAAGGAAAGTAGAAATTGAAGATGCCATAGATGCTTCTAATAGTGCTCTTCTCGACACTGAGGATAAGATCGAAAAAGCCAAGAAAATGATCAAGAAAGCCAATCTTCTTCTGTCCAAGCCTGAACCAGTGCGTCTTGAGGAGATCGCTCGGCTAGAGCAGCTTAAGGCTCAAAATGACGAAGTCCTGTAACATGAGATAGCACAGAGGGCAACTTTGGCTGAAATTGAGGCTCATCTGTCCCAAACAGCGAGCTTTAATGAGGCTGAATTGAGGTCGCAGGCATTCATCAAAGCTGCTGAGGAGAGAAAAAATAGGTTGGCCATCCTTGAAGAACGGATTAATTCTTACGAAGCACCCTCGTAGTTTGTAATCCATGTATCCCTGTATCCCTCTTTTGGAATTAATAAAAAATATTTTATTTGACTCCTCTGTTGTATTTTCAACTTGTTTTATCTTCTAAATTTGCAATTCTTACTTTCAAGTTGTACTATAATTCTCAAAAAGAAAGAAAATAATGGTATAACTAATCTAATCAGAGGTGATAAACTGATAGGATTAGTTACAAATTTGAGAAATGGCTCAAATCAAATCATATTGAGATGAGTATTGAAGAAATGAGCTTGACGATCTTTACTGTTCAGAAGTAAATATTAACGTAACAGATTAAAGATCATCGGATGACCTGGACATGATGATTAGGAATCACCAGACACGAAGCCTTATCATTCAGAGGTGATGAACTGGACATAACGACAAAGAAAGATGAGGTTGGATATTCATTGGTTCAAAGGTGACAAAATAGACATAACCGATTAAAAATTATCAAACTTGGAGTGTACTTTTCATAGGTGACGAACTGGACATAACAGTAAGCAAAAAGGGAAGACTTGACTATCTTTCGGTTCAGAGGTGACAAACTAGACATGACCGATTGAGAAGCCACTAAGCTCAAAATTTTATCATTTAGAGGTGATAATCTGGATATGATGACAAAATGAAGGTGAATCCGATTTTAGAGACCCGTCTATTTAGAGGTGATATACTGGACATGATAGACTGAGACACACTAAACTCCGAATCTGCTGCCAGAGGTAGTCGCATTAACTTAGCGGCTAGCCGACTAGGGACTGCAAGGGTGAATTGGATCTGGGCACTGTTGATTTAGAGGTAATATGGACATGACCAACTAAGAGACATCAGGCTCACAATTCGCTGTTCAGAGGTAGTCGTATTAACATGACAGCAAGAACTCCTGACCTTGATAGAGGGAAGGAGGATAAAGTTACGGACTTATCTGTTCAGAGGTGGTGAACTGGACATGACAGTTGAAGTATCATAGAAGGGGGATCTAGATATCCGTCAGTTCAAAGGTAATATGGACATAACCGATTGGAAATTGCTAGACTCAAAGCCCTGCCGTTCAGAGGTGACGAACTAGACATAACGGTTAAGGAATAGTCCCTACTGGACTGAAAGATGAGACTTGATTATCTGTCAGTTCAGAGGTAATATGAACATAACCGATTGAGAAACTACCAAGCTCAGGATTTCACCGTTCAGAGGTGACAAGCTGGACATAATGGTTAAAGATATAATCCCATCGGGGAAAATAGGATCTGATCATAAACTCCATGGGGAAATTGATATCTCTTTTGGATGTTATTTGGAAGAAATTGTCAGAGGTATATTGTTAACGTGATAACTAAGAGAGTCCATTAGGGACTGAGTGGGAAATAATAGAATTTGAAGAGAGTCTACTCGAAACTTGCCGGGGAGCTAAGAAATATAAATCTCATGAAAGATTATATGTCAGAGAACTCCGTGGGGATTTGTAAAGCAACTTATTAGAGGTGTGATGTTAACTTGATAAGGATTCATTTACTATTAGATGTGTTTAAACATAACAGTAATTTGAGTGGACCTGTCATTCTATTGACGAGAATGACAAGCGGAGTTTATTCAGTGGGGAAGCTGACCAAATTTGCAGGGATGTTAGTTTTATCCACCGGGGAGTAGGCTAGAGTCTTACTATCTGAGGTTTAATGTTAACATGATAGATTAGACTCATCATTTCGCAAGGGATATGAATACCTTTCTATGTGGTCTTACAATTCCATGAATGGGAATTGGTAAGTGATTTTGGAGAGGGAATCAAATGGGAACAGATCCCTTAGGATTTTTAGCAAACCCTCAACTGTCAATAGATTTGATATGCCTTTACCAACTACCATTTGAGTCGGGCTAGCCATGCTATTCCCCTCAGCATGATGAGCTGTCATTCTGTCAAGGACTTATGTTGGGCTTAAAGGCCAACATTTCCCTCTATCCTTAGCCATTAGAGGCGTTAGATTATTTTGTTACTTTGAGTAATGCGATGCTTCTCCTGAGTTTTCACCCTGTAAGTGAGTTGGGAATTAAAGGAGTAGACACAAATTTCGCGAGATTTTAATTTGAAGATTATCGTTCCTCGTGGACTCTCTGTCAACCCTTATCTTGTTTCCATATTGGAAAGATTCTGCATTAGGATGTGTCACGAACCTTCTTCAATGAGTTCAGCTTGCTAAGTCATCAGCTAAACTCCTTTGATCTTTGATTCGATTGGTTACCATTTGGTCGGTCGCCACATCTTGATATGACATGGAAACAGTGGAAAGGTTCAGCAAGAGAATGTGTCACGAACCTACTTCAATGAGTTCGGCTTGATAAGTCATCAAATAAACTCATTTGTTTGGTCGGACATTTTATCATTGGGTCGAGTTTCGATCAATCAAACTAGACCAGGGAGGTATGCCACCATTATACATAGAAAAGTTAGGCTAAATAAGCCATCTGCCTGAAACCGTTACTTAGGCATGCTTGACTTCAAAATATGACCTATTCTTCTAAGTTGAAGATAGGTACATGTTTATATACTAGAGAAGAGTGACAAGGCTAAAACAACTTAATCCCTTCTTTTCTTCTTCAATGTCAAAGGCGTTCGTTCGGCTCGATACTAGCCGACAGTAAATTTGTAACCTTGACTCTTCTTTGATACAACCGGTGTTCGATCGGTTCGACACTGGTTTATGGTTGTATGATCTCGTTAGAGAAAGAAAGGAGCGCTCTTTCTACATATCTTGGATCTGAAGGTCTTGATCAGAGGTGTAATGCTAACTTGATCATGAGAAGGATCTTATCAAGGATAATACTTTTAGGAACTTGCCGTTGATTGGCATCATGAGTAAGTCTCCGTCTTAAGTCATAAGGCGATATACTCCATTTAAATAGATTATTTCTATCACAAACGGTCCTTCCCATTTAGGCTAAAATTTGCCTTTAGTTTTGTGCGTCATGATCATCGGCCGTCTGATGGCTAAAATCATATCTCCTTTCTTGAAAATCCTTTGTTTAACCTTCTTATTAAAGGCCTTAGAGATTCGCGCTTGATACAACCCAATATGTTATTGAGCTTGTAGCCGCTTCTCATCTAAGGCTTCGAGCTCTTGGAGACGTAAGCGATCATTGTCCTCCTTTGTCATTCTAGTCATTAAAGCGACTCGTAATTATGGCATCTGGATTTCTAGCGGTATGGCCGCTTCGCACCTGTATACCAGGGAAAAAGGTGTATTACCTGTCAGGGTCCGAACTGTGGTTCGGTAGGCCCAAAGACATTCACTAAGCTTCTCATTCTAATTTCACTTATTTGATGAAATGAATTTTTTGAGTAGCTTGATAAATATCTTGTTGAATGCTTCCACCAAGCCATTAGCGACAGGGTTATAAGCAGTTGATGCCACATTCAGAATCCGGTACTTGTCACAAAATTGGTAGAATAACTTGCTTATGAATTGGGGACCGTTATCATGGATGATCCGCTTAGGGACACCAAATGATAGATGACATGGTATTTGGTAAAATTAACCATATTAGAAGTTTTAACTTCCACACGCGGTATAGCCTCTGCCCACTTTGAAAAGCATTCGGTTATTATCAAGATAAACCGGTGACCTTTTGTTGAAGAGGGATTGATCAGCCCTATGACATCGATTCCCCATGCTTCAAATGGCCACGAAGCAACGGTTGGATGGAGTAACTCTGGAGGCTGATGTATGAAGTCCGCATGGATTTGACAGGCTTTACACCTTCGTGCATATTGAATGGCATCGGCTATCATGGTCGGCCAATAATATCCATGCCTGTGTAATCGATCCTTAAGTTTTGGACCTTACTGATGAGCTCCGCATATGCCGTCATGTGCTTCTTTAAGCACTTCTTGTGCCTCTGAATTAGAATGGCAACAGAGGAGGATATCATCATATGAGCGATGGTAGAGTGTCTTTACTATTGGATCATAGTAAAAATGAAGAGACCTTCGTCTGATAGATGCCGCTTCTTTAGGGTCATCCGGTAATATATCATGCAAAGCATAGTCAACGAGGGAAAATCGCCAATCTCTCGGTTGAAAATCTGTCGAGATGTATGGACTTCCTTGGTTTTCAACACATGTTTAGGACAAACAAGGTGTCGAGTAGCCACTGTAAGGTGATACGTTGTGTCGATTGGTAAGGCTAACGTAGCGGCTAGCGCAGCTAGAGCATTGGCCATAGTATTCTGAGATCGGGACACATGACTGATATAAAAGCCATCAAATGAGCTAGTCATTTTGGTGACTGCATGATAATAAGGTATCAAATCTCTGTGACGGACCTCATATTCTCCTTTAACCTGACTAATAATTAGTTTTGAATCACCATAGGCTTCAAGATAGCGTACCCCCATTTTATAAGCGAGTTGAAGGCCAATGAGTAGAGTATTGTATTCTGCCACATTACTGGAACATGATTCCATCAATGAAAACGCCCTAGAAGGACATGATTTTGTGGTGAGATAAATACAACCCCCACACCAGCAATGATCTTACCTTTATGGCCTATTCGTGATGCTCCATCGAAGAACATCTGTCATACTTCATCCTCTGAAGTTATATTAGATTCGAAGATCTCATCTGGAATATCTTCATGAAGCTTTTAGTTTTTCAGAACCGGATGAGCAGCCAGGAAGTCTGCAAGCGCCTAACCTTTAACTGCCTTCTGAGGGATAAAAGGCATGTCGTACTGAGACAGAAGGAGGGACCACTTAGCTAATCTAAAATTCAATAATCCTGGTTCCATCATGAGAAGACGCAAAGGATTCACTCTGGAAATGATATGTATGATTTGGCCGATCAAATAATGTCGTGTCTTCTGAATAGCAAAGACAAGAGCTAAGCATTCTTTCTCAATAGGGTTATAGTGAGATTCCGCCCCTATCAGAATCCTGCTCAGATAGTAAATAGCCTATTCGTGACCATTATCATCTTTTGAGCAAGCAAAGCACTGAGAGAATGGTCCATAGCTTTCACATAAAGTAGGAAAGATTTTCCTGATGTGGAAGCCACTAAGACCAGAGGTTTAGTGAGATATCTTTTGATATCCTCGTAAGCTTCTTAACAGGCTTGATCCCATACAAAAGAGACACCCTTTTTCATAAGTCGGGTGAACGGTTGACAGCGACCTGAGAGATTTGCGATGAATCTCCTGATATAAGCCAGTCTACCTTGCAGACCCCTAGTTCTTTAAGATTCTTAGGTGGATGCATGCTCTGAATGGCTTTGACTTTGTCTGGGTCAAGATGAATTCCCTTTGATGTAACAATGAATCTTAAGAATTTGCCATTCGAAACCCCCAAGAAGGATTTCGTCGAATTCATCTTCAGTCGATGAGCCCGCATTATGTCGAACATCGTTCTCAAGTCACGAAGATGGTCATTCTTATCGCGGCTTTTGACAGCAATGTCGTTGACATAACATTCTACCGTCTTTCGGAGATGGTCACGAAAAATTATACTCATCGCTCGCTGATAAGTTGCTCCCGCGTTCTTTAATCTGAAAGCATCACGGTATAGAAATACACCCCAACGGTGTCCAGAATGAAGTATACTTCTCATCCCCTAGGTACATCTTAATTTGATTATACCCTGAGAAGCCGTCCATGAAAGACATTCTTTCGAATCCGCAGGTATTGTCAATCTGACATCGGTGATGGGCAATAGGAATTCGTCTTTGGGACAGGCTTTATTGAGATCGCGGTAAACAATACAGATTCATATTTTTTCATTCTTCTTGAGAACGGGAACGATGTTAGCAACCCAATCTGGATGTTGTTCCTTCCGTATGAAGCCACATGCAATGAGTTTATGGACTTCGGCTTCAATAGCTTCCATAATATTCGGGCGAAATCGGCATTATTGTTGTTTAACTGGCTTGGCGTCTGGCTTGATGTTCAGATGATGCATGGCTATTTGTGGATCAAGTCCGAGCATATCCTCGTATTTCCATGCGAAGACATCGATATACTATCTTATGAGTACTATCAATTCTTCTTTTTTCGTAAGTGATAAGCTTTCAATTATAAAGATGGGTTTAAGGGATCTTGACTACCTAAGTTAACCTAGATCATCTTTTCTTCAGTAGGTGGTTCGTGTTGTTCGAATCGCTTTTCCCACTGGAAATTCAATTGCTGAGCCCATGGTTCAACATCAGTAGCTTCTGCTGGCTCCAATTGGCTACTTGATGTCATATTAACGGTGAGATTCTCGAACATCATTCTCACACTGACATCTGACTCCCATTTAGAGGAAGAGGCAGAGCATGATGGGATCAGTTTGTTATCTTCAGATTGAACCGTTGTAAGCGGTGGAGGTGTAACGTATCCCAACCCTCTGCGTGTTTATCATAGTAATTTGTCAGTTTTCCTTTTAGTACGAAATTACGCAGAAAATCACGTCGTCCTTTTCTCAAATTCAGACCATTCCCACGCTGCAGGCTATATCCCATTTTTCTCATCATATGCTGTGCTGATCGTGCATAATGAAAAAATTGCGGGGTCTCTAAGTCTGAAGTCGAATCTGTGACTGTAGACCTTTGCCGTTGGGCTTTACCGAATATTATTGGTAATTGACCCACCACTAAAATGGACCCTTCTATACATTCCACAGACGTACTTAATGTACTTGGTTTATGTAAGGGCATGTGTAGAGAACTATTCGTAACAGATTCAAACAGTTTGACACTCACAGAATAATCAATGGAAACATTGTCATTAATCACCCATTCGTCATCATCCTTAGAAGGAGTATTACATTAAGGATTATTGAAACATGCTATAATGGTTCACCGACCAAAGTAGCTAGTGTGTCTCCTTCAGACTCTGAATCTGCCTCATTGCCACTATCATCGTTGTCAGGCGATGAATCTTTTGACGTTTCACTGACTGCCTGATATAGGAGAGCATCAGTAAAGTAGTTTTTCACCCATTTGAATGGTTGTTTCTCAGTGAAGACAGTTCGTACTATTGCATCATCTTCAACATATTTGAAGTACTAGTACAGAGTGGAGGAAACAATCCAGTTAGCGTGGATCTAGGGTCGTCCTAATAACAGGTTGTATGACGTGTCAGCGTCAATGACGTAGCACGTCCCTTCTGATTTCAGGCTCCCGATTCAGCAACAGAGTCGAATCTTTCCAAGTGGATGACTATTCCCTGTATTAAAATCGTATATTGTTGTAGTAGTTGTAGACAACCGATATAGTGATATGCCAAGGAAGTAGAGGAGCCTTTTGGGTATGATGCTGAGTGCAGACCCTGGATCAACCCGTACCCTTTCAACGCATGTCGAACCGATATACCCGGTGTAGTACAAAGGTCGATCGTGCTTATTATCCTTGAGAAGTATATCCTCAACTGTGAAAGTAATAGCAAGTACTTTCGATTGTACATGATGCAATTTAGAGCAAGAAGGCTGAGTGTCACCCCTAGGGATTTCTGGCATATATGTCAGAAATAATTCTGAGTTAGCCAGTGCATCCTTAAGTGCTTTTCTTGTCTCTTTCAATAGACAAAAGAGCTCGTGTATGGTGATACGAGCTGGGATATTAGCCAGCTGAGCCAATATGTCAAAGCAAAAGGCATGTTAAGTCCTGGGCCTGAAGGATTCTTCAGGACATGGTCAAATCGGACTTCTTTCTGCTTCTCTTTTCCCATTGTCGGATCGGAGCTGACATCGTCTGCTGTTTTGTCTCGTCAGTAACTTTCTTATACTGTTTCAAATATGATTTTCCGCATCGAGTGCCCGTCGGCTGAAGTACATCGGCTTGCATAGTGCAAGCATGGGTTTCCCCTTAGAATCGCTAAGAGACGCTGATGTGAGATTGCCATCATCCGGCAAGATAGAGATAACATTACAAGATTTACCCTTTGACTTGGATTTCTTCGAATTTCATTGTTAGTCTTGGGCAAGGTCTGGGTGTATCCATATGATTTTCTCTATTTTAATGTCAAGGGAACAAGACCCTTACTCTCTTGCGTTTTAGCTGAAGGATGCTTTACTTCTAGATGTGCTTCAGGGATTGAGAAGGTCCCATCAGGCACTGTGACTTTTGGGGTTTTGCCGAACTCGAGGGTCACCATATTTGCAGTGATTTCTTTTGTTCTGATTTCAGAGTCAGAACTCCGACATCGACTAAATCTTGAATTTTATCCTTGAGGACAAAGCACTTATCAGTAGGATGATGAACCATTCTATGAAAGAGGCAATAGTTAGGATCGTTCGTGCGTCTCACTTCATTAGGGCGTCGAGCATCTGGCAGCTTCAACTTATTCCCTTTGTGGAGTAAATGGAATATGGTGATCACCTGCTCGTCTTTGAAGGAGTATTGTTTCGGAGGAAACTTAAACTCCTGATTATTGAAGCCGCTCTTCTTGGCTTTCGAATGAACGTCTCCTAACAATTCAAAGGACATAGTCTCTTTCCCTTTGGCTTGGGAGGACTGCGTCATGTCGCCGGTCCCTTTATTATTCATACCCCATTTGCCTTTAGGGGTAGATGGTTCAAATTTTTTAGCCAACTTTTCAGCTATCTCAGCTTGCTCGACTACATCCTTCTAGTTATGGGCTTTGACAGCCCCCATACGAATCTCCACTTAGTCCAGGAAGTTATGCCTGGATATCTGCAAGAGCATGGGTAATGGCATCCCTGCTGGGCACATCAGTGACAAGTTTCTGAACCACTTAATGTAGTCACGGACAGATTCACCCTTCCTTTGTACGGTAGAGAGGAGTTTGTCCATGGTTACCTCGGTATCATCCTTATAGAAACGAGAAAGAAATCGGGACTCTAAGTCAATCTAGGAATTGATAGAGCCTGGAGGAAGCTTCGGAACCAGTCGAATGCCACCCTTTTCAGGGTGCCGATGAATAGTCTGGCCATAATTGCATCGTTATCTATAACGTTACCGGTCTGAGACTAGAAGTAATAGATGTGCTGGTTTGGCGAGCTCTTACCATTATACGTATGTAATGTTAGTGGCTTGAACTTTGACGGGTATGGTACTGAATCCCATTCAAAGGGTTAAGGACGGACTGCCCCTAGCTTCTTTAGTTCATCCCTCTGAGTTAGAGATGCGATCTGAGCTTGGATGCCTTTAAGAACTTCAGCATCCATAGAAGAACTTTCCTTTAACTTCTCAGTCTTGGGTTGTTCATCGTTATGATGTTCCTCCTCATTTTGATTACTCCCAATATCATTGTTATTTCGGTTAGTGAGGTGTTGGGCAAGCATCTGTTGAATGTTGTTCAAGGCTTCTTGCTGAGCCTTGGAGGTTTGCTCCTGAGCTTCCAATCGTCAACGGAGGTCATCATTACTGATATCTACTATATTAACCAACACTCTATCTGTTCGTATCGAGCTGACTGTCGCCGAAGAGGTATACTCACTGTCTTCGTCCTCCTCATCGGACCATTGGGATAATCTTCTCATTAGTTCTGGTGATATTATTGTAGTTGAGGAAGATGGCTGCTCATAACTATAGAGTATTGTGACCCTAGATCTGGTATTTCAGAAGACACATTCTTCCTGTACCAAGATTTGCCTAAGCCCGGGCTATAGTCCAGATCTGGAGAACTAAAAAGAGGAGAATTAGCACTACGCGGCGCTCGTCCCCCTATGCGGTTCCCATCCCCTTCCGATCATATTGACGGATGCAGAGGGCAGATCTGGTAGATTTCACGATACGCTCCTTTTGTGATGCTTCACTGGGGCTACACCGATAGTCGATAAAAGATGGACTGTTGGTTTGGAGGAGTGGCGGGTATTGGTGTTGGCCCAGAGGCCTTCCACTCTAGTTTTGATGATGATTAACTCATGTAGTTATAGTTTACTAATAATCTTGTGATATTTAGTTTCAGATATTTAACTAAGATATTAGTAGGTGATTAGCTTCAACAAAGGTGTTTTGGAGCTTTCACATGGTGATTCAAGAGCCCGAGCGTCAAGTCATATCTAGCACTCATTTGGAGTCAAGCTCGGTGGATCACGTTTGGATCGAGTCGACTTGGAGACGGCGCTCTACAAGAAGACCTCGGTTTGTTTTACAATAGTTAGTTTAGATCCACTGTAAAGTTAGATAGTGTGAAATGTTCAAGTTCACAACACACACACTTGTTTTAAGTTTCATATTTATTGGTTTTGATTTTTGGTTTAACCGATCTTGGTTTCATGGATAGATAAGAATCAAAACAAGTTTACATGGTTTAATGTATATTAGATTTGATCTATATACATGTATACTTCATATTCTTAGAAAAACTTACTTTGATAACCTATTCATATATTGGGTTTTGTATTTAAACAAAACTTATTTTCAGATTTAATATCAAAAATATTGATATATATTTCTTTCATGTATATGGATTCTATCCATATACTATATGCTTCAAAGTTGTTTAAGTATCATGTTTTTGTATTTACATGTATTTTAGAAAAATCGAATTTCCATTTCAAAAATCTAAGTTTTGGAAAATACGGTTTTTGGTTTAAGGTAAATTTTTCAAGTCACAAAAATGGTTCAAATAGTTTGAAATATGTGTTGAATTTGTGTCACACATATTTGTATTTCAAAGATAATACAGGAACTGATTTTTGTGGAATTTATGTGATTTTATGGGATTTAATTGAAGTTAAAATCCCAAGTTTTTAAATCCTAAAAAATACCTGACAGGCTCTGGCGGTCGACCGGGACGGTCGACCGGACCAGTGGTCGGTCGACCGGACCGGTCGACCGATGTGCACGAGACGTACACCAAGGCCAAGTTGGCTTGGCCGGTCGACCGAGCCGTCGACCGACTGAAGTCACCCCACTCTCGGGTGGGGGCGGTCGACCGTGAGCTTTGGCCCGGTCGACTGGGCGATCGATCGGCCAGAGAGCAATTGCTCTCTGGATCTGGTACGGTCGACTGGGTGGTCGACCGGAGGGCTCAATGGTCACTTTTTCGACCGTCGGCCGGTCGACCGGCCGGTCGACCGGAAGGGCATTCTGGCCCTTTTCAGCTGCCAACGGGCAGATTTTCAAAGGGGCTATAAATACCCCATTTGAAGTTAGTTTTTAACAAGATTTTCAAGAGCAAAATTTCTCCCATTTATAAGTGTTTTAACACTAGTTTTCAAAAGAGTTTTTAAGCCAAAATATTTTATCTTTATTTGTTTAAAGGGTTGGAAAAATCAAGAAAAGGGGAAGTCTTTGGGATTGTTTTTGATCTTCATTTCATATCTATTCTAGGAGTTTTTTGAAGATTTTTTCTTTGAGTTTTTGATTTCTAAACTCTTTATTTCTCACACTTGGGCTTATCTACTATCCTATCTATTAGGATCTTTGTTTTGTGGGAAAAGAATTAGTTTGTGGTTGAGATAGACTACCAAGTTGTAAACCTTCCATCTTTGTGATATCCCTCTTATGTGAGGTGATTGAGTTGTATCCCTCAAGTGTGAGGTGATAGTGGAAGTGGTATTTGACTCCCTCTAGTGAGAGGTGGAGATTGTGTTGGAATCCCTCAAGTGTAAGGTGATTGTGTTTGAGTGGCTTTGTGCCTAACCTCTAAGTGTAGAGGTTGTGTTGTATTGGTTGAGAGAGGAGTTGTGTACTCTCAATTATAATTGCCCCAAATCCTCAGTGGAGGTTCCCTGTGTGGACGAGTTAGTGGAAATCTTTCTGTGTGAAGGCGGGGACGTAGAGCTGTGTGCTCGAACCTCAAAACATATCTCGGTGTTTGTGTTTGATCCACATTCTCTTACTCTCTCTTACATTGTGCATTGCTTCATATTGTCATATCATATACATGCTTAGTTTGTTTGTGTGCCTCACTTTTGTTTAAGCACGAGAGCTTCATATTGCACCTCAACTCTTATTCAGAGGAATCAAGAGGAGTTAGTCCAGAGCCCTTCACCGGGAATTTGGCTACACTCGGTTGCACTAAGTGTGTTGCATTAAAGTTTTTAATTTTCGCATTATTGTTCATCGATTAGCCATACACCTATCTCCCCCCTCTAGGTGTACTTTCAATTGGTATAAGAGCCTATACTTCTGATATTAGGTTTAACCACCTAGGAGTGTGATCTTGATTTTGCTAATCTACATTTGCATTTGCACACATATAGTTTGCACTCATGGATAGCCCTCCCATGTTTGATGTCTCTAGAATTGATATATGGAAGGTTATGATGAGTTGTCATTTAAAAGCCCTAGGATATAAAGTTTATCTTGCCATTACTAAGGAATCCTGCCTTAGTGATAGCAAGCATATAGAGGCCAATGCATTAGCCCTAAAGGCACTTAGAGCATCTCTTGATAAAAAAATTTACATATGTTTTCTCATTATAATTTCGCTTTTGTAGTGTGGAACATTTTGACATCCCCGAGCTACAAACGCTTATCAATAAGAAGAGGAAATCTAGTCGAGACGAGTCCTACGAACGTTGCTTCGTGGTCCAAGGGAATGACTTTCTTGAGGTACATTCGGATACTCAACTAGATGTTAGTACTAGTTCTTATTGTAATGAGTGTATGAATGCACATGCCTTAAATAATGAACTAGCTAAAATTGTGAAAATTTGATTTCAAAATATAAACTTTTAAAAAAGGATAACTTTGGATTAAAAGAAGAAAATAAAAATTTATCTTCTAGACTTGAGATTGCTTTGCAAGAAAGGGATGAGATTTCAAGTGAACGTGACTCACTTAAATCCCAACTTGATCTTGCTCTAAAAGAAAACAAGATTTTGAAAAAAAAAATGATTGTGAAAATGTTTTGAAGAAAATGAGGCTTTATCTTCAAAAGTTGATTTTGTTGTAAAAGAAAATGAATCCTTGAAAAACAAAATTGCTTCTATTTCAAAGGATTTGGATTTGGTTTCCAAGAAAAACATTCTTTGAAAAATGATTTAGATTCTCATGTTTGCCATGCTAGTGTAGCTTCATCATCTAGCTCACCTATTGGATGCTCCACTTTATCTTCTAATATTAAAAATGATATAAATGTTTTGAAGAAGAGTGTGGATTATTGGGCTCCACTTTGAGCCATTGTGCAATGACCATACACGTTTGGAATCTATATCTCGAAAGAAACAAGTTCCTTCTATACATGCACACAAATCACGGCATACACATGTTTCCCACGTTCACACCCATCACATAATGTATGCTCATGTGTACACTTATACACATTGTGGACGTAAGGGCCACCTTGCTAAATTTTGTTATGATAGGATACAGCATTCCAATTTAGCAAATAAATTTGTTTTGATTAAGAAAGGAGCTAACCCCCATGGACCCAAAAGAGTATGGGTATCAAAGACCACTCCTATTTTATTTGATGCAGGTGTGGGCTCTCACATGACGTGAGAGTGATGGTGCCTTGAGGTGGATGCGTTCCGAGCTTAAAGAGGACTATTTGGATGCATCACTTTCAAGGGGAGTTTGGTGGGAGGACCACCATGATTTGGAGACATAGAGATGTACCCTCATCGGTTTTGGTAACGATCTCTTACTCCTCATTTATGTTTACATACTTTTCATGTCATTGATTTGTTAGCATGATTTGATGTTTCTTGATTATTATATTAAATGTCATGATAATTAGATTAGTGATATGCATGATTAGTATTTGAGACACCCATGTTTATATGGACCCATATTTTGTGTTCTCACTTTAGTTTAACTATTGTGTATATCATAGATCTAATGCATGTTCATTTATCATAATGATCATATGAGTTTTGTTTTGATTTATATGCTTCATGTTTTGATTATATGTTTAGATGTTAGTTTTTACTAAAATTTAGATATATACTTATACAACTAGTGAGCCACAAATAGATTATTATATGCTTGTACTTGAATGTTCATTTGTACTAATTAGACGTACTAGTATAGTCCAGTTTTGATGATTCATACATTTTGACTTGTATTCCATATTTTGACATTTTCATGTTTATGTTTAAACTTCATGTATATGTCTATTTTGTCTAAACTATTAGTTATATATATACATCCTTGAGCCACTTGCCTTCATGCATATACTTTTGTGGACTCGTTTATGTTTGGATATGTATGTATACTCAAGTTTGTACAAAACATACATATACCTTGAAGGATTCTAGTTTTTGATGATTTTCATGTTTTTAAGGAATTTCGTATTTGAGATTAATTGCATATTTTCATGACTTTGTATTTCACATTATACTTATACACTCACATTATTTTTGTTTACTAATGATTTGTTTTCATGAGACTATATATGCTTTATAGACCCTTGAGTGTTTAATGATCATGTGATTTTCATATTTTCATAGAAAATATATGTTTGTTTTATTCCTTACTTGAAGAATTTCGTACTAGTTTACAAATTTTCATATTACTAGTTCGTATTCTTCATTTGGTAGAGTTTTCAAACATGTTATATTATTTTCAAACTTATTTTTGAAAACCCATACCCTTCTAAGGGCGGCTGGTTGGGCGACCATGCCTTGTATGCTCATTATTGAAAATCTATTTAAAATATGTACATGAAATAGGTGGTAGGAAGTATGAGCTATATACTTGATCTAATTTTATTTTCAATTGATATCATTGTATCTTTTCAATTGGTATCTCTATTGACGTTCTTTTTATATACTCATTTATGTTTATATATATATATGCTTACACTTCAAATAGTATCAATTTCGATTGGTATTTAATTTCCCATACACACACACACACACACACACACACACACACACACACACACACACACACACATATATATATATATATATTATTTGTGCTTACTATATCTCTATATTTTTGAGCACAAATTTTGGTTATGCTAAGTTTGATTTCTTAAATGACTATTATATTTCAATTGATTATGTTTTAATTGATATCTTATACAAGCTTATGCATCATTTTGTTTGGATTTCATAAAGGGGGAGAAAATTCATATTTTACCTTTCAATTGGTTTCGTTTACCTTTGGTATTTTACTCCACACTTTATGTTGAAAAATGATTGAAAAATGATATTGATCTTTTTTGGTATCATACGCTCCTAATGAAAATTATTTTCAATTGGTATAAGTTTCATTTTCAATATTGGTATCAAAAAATTTTAATTGATATTATTCTCTATTTGGTATCTCTATTGTAAAATGAATTTAGTGTTTAACCAAAAAGATTGGTTTATGTTTTTCAAATTGATATCAAAAGTGTAAAATACTTTCAATTGGCACTAATTTTTACAATTGGTATCAAGATTACCTATATATTTATATCTTTTAATTGATATCAAAATCTTTTGGTTGATTTCTTCAAAATGTTTTATGTATTTTCAATTGGTATAATATATGCATGTTTATTAAATTTATTTAAATATTTGTTTTATGTACTTTCAATTGGTATGTTTTATTTATTTTCAATTGGTATCATGATGCACTAAATTGATATATTTTTTTCAATTTGTATCATAATGATTTGATTCCACCCCTTGTTGATTTTTGTTTCGGACAAAAAAAGGGGAGAACATTATTTATTATTTACTTTAACCCCTTTGTTGATGATTGACAAAAAGGGGGAGAAGTATTTGAGTATATATGCATATTTATTTGTAAGTTTATATCAAAGTTTGTTTCATATTGGTATCAAGAGAGTTTGTTTATATTTTGTTGATATTGGTATCAAGAACATAGATATTAGTATCAAGAACGTATTTGTTGTTTTATTTTATTGGTATCAATAACTTTTATTAAATTTTTATTGTTGGTATCAAGAGCTTTTATTGATTATCTTTCAATTAGTATCAAGAGCTTTTATTGCTTTTACTGATAAGCTTTTAATTGAAATTTTTATTAGTATCAAGAGCAATTATATAAGAATATGTTTATTTTCTGTTTATATTTTCAATTGGTATTTAAGAACATGTTTATTTCAAAAAGAAAGGAAAAGTAATTTATTTTAAAATTTTGGTATCAAGAGCATGTTTATTTCATTATTTTATGCATGTTTATGCATATTCATATTTAACATTCCTTGCATATCTTATTGTTCATTGCTATGCATGAGTTAAGGAGGAGCTTCTTTGAAGCTTAACTTTAATCCATGCATATATAACTCCATGAGTTTTATAATCATCAAAAAGGAGAAGATTGTTGGCCCAGGGGCCTTCCACTCTAGTTTTGATGATGATTAACTCATGTAGTTATAGTTTACTAATAATCTTGTGATATTTAGTTTCAGATATTTAACTAAGATATTAATAGGTGATTAGCTTCAACAAAAGTGTTTTGGAGCTTTCACATGGTGATTCAAGAGCCCGAGCATCAAGTTCATATCTAGCACTCATTTGGAGTCAAGCTCGGTGGATCACGTTTAGATCAAGTCGACTTAGAGACGGCGCTCTATAAGAAGACCTCGGTTTGTTTTAGAATAGTTAGTTTAGATCTATTGTAAAGTTAGATAGTGTGATATTCTCAAGTTCACAACACACACACTTGTTTTAAGTTTCATGTTTATTGGTTTTAATTTTTAGTTTAACCGATCTTGGTTTTCATGGATATATAAGAATCAAAATAAGTTTACATGGTTTAATGTATATTAGATTTGATCTATATACATGTATGCTTCATATTCTTAGAAAAACTTACTTTGATAACCTATTCATGTATTTGGGTTTTGTATTTAAACAAAACTTATTTTCAGATTTAATATCAAAAACATTGATATATATTTCTTTCATGTATATTGGATTCTATCCATATACTATATGCTTCAAAGTTGTTTAAGTATCATGTTTTTGTATTTACATGTATTTTGAAAAAATCGAATTTCCATTTTAAAAATCCAAGTTTTGGAAAATACGATTTTTAGTTTAAGGTAAAATTTTCAAGTCACAAAAATGGTTTAAATAGTTTGAAATATGTGTTGAATTTTTGTCACACATATTTGTATTTCAAAGATAATATAAGAACTGATTTTTGTGAAATTTATGTGATTTTATGAGATTTAATTGAAGTTAAAAACCCAAGTTTTTAAATACTGAAAAATACCTGCCAGGCTCTGGCGGTTAACCGGGACGGTCGACCGGACCAGTGGTCGGTCGACCGGACCGGTCGACCGATGTGCACGAGACGTGCACAAAGGCCAAGTTGGCTTGGCCGGTCGACCGATTGAAGTCACCCCACTATCGAGTAGGGGCGGTCGATCGGGCGGTCGACCGTGAGCTTTGGCCCGGTCGACTGGGCGGTCGACCGGCCAGAGAGCAATTGCTCTCTGGATCTGGCACGGTCGACCGCGCGGTCGACCGGAGGGCTCAACGGTCACTTTTTTGACCGTTGGCCGGTCGACCGGCCGGTTGACCGGAAGGGCATTCTGGCCCTTTTTAGCTGCAACGGGCAGATTTTCAAAGGGGCTATAAATACCCCATTTGAAGTTGGTTTTTAACAAGATTTTCAAGAGCAAAATTTCTCCCATTTACAAGTGCTTTAGCACTAGTTTTCAAAAGGGTTTTTAAGCCAAAAGATTTTATCTTTATTGTTTTAAAGGGTTGGAAAAATCAAGAAAAGGAGAAGTCTTTGGGAGTGGTTTTTGATCTTCATTTCATATCTATTCTAGGAGTTTTCCCAAGAGTTTTTCTTTGAGTTTTTAATTTTCAAACTCTTTATTTCTCACACTTGAGCTTATCTACTATCCTATCTATTAGGATCTTGTTTTGTGGAAAAGAATTGATTTGTGGTTGAGATAGACCACCAAGTTGTAAACCTTCCATCTTTGTGATATCCCTCTTGTGTGAGGTAATTGAGTTGTATCCCTCAAGTGTGAGATGATAGTGGAAGTGGTATTTGACTCCCTCTAGTGAGAGGTGGAGATTATGTTGGAATCCCTCAAGTGTGAGGTGATTGTGTTTGAGTGGCTTTGTGTCTAACCTCTAAGTGTAGAGGTTGTGTTGTATTAGTTAAGAGAGGAGTTGTGTACTCCCAATTGTAATTACTCCAAATCCTCAGTGGAGGCTCCCTGTGTGGGAAGTCCTGTGTGGACGAGTTAGTGGAAATCCTTCTGTGTGAAGGCAGGGACGTAGAGCTCTGTGCTCGAACCTCGAAACATATCTCGGTGTTTGTGTTTGATCCACTTTCTCTTATTCTCTCTCTTACATTGTGCATTGCTTCATATATTGTCATATCATATACATGCTTTGTGTGCCTCGCTTGTGTTTAACCACGAGAGCTTCATATTGCACCTCAACTCTTATTCAGAGAAATCAAGAGGAGTTAGTCCAGAGCCCTTCACTGGGAATTCGGCTATACTCGTTGGTTGCACTAAGTGTGTTGCATTAAAGTTTTTAATTTCCGCATTATTGTTCACCGATTAGTCATACACTTATTCACCCCCTTTAGGTGTACTTTCAATTGGTCCTACCTGGCAATGGATTGAGTGGACCGTCACCAACTGATATCCCACTTGTTGACAACAGAAGAGACATCTGGAGTAATTCTGACTTCCGTTTGCTCGCTAAGAACTCTCGCAAGTCAGATTTAGCCGAGCTTAAGCGACTCAGCGCAGAGACTCGGGTATATCGTGCATTGATATGTTCAGGTAATTTCGGCACCACCTTCTTGCTCGCAAGCTTTGAAGCGAAACACAGGATGATGCGTCGTTCTTCTCATCACCGCAGAGGTGATTGGCACTAGCAGAGCTTTAGCTCTACCTTCACGGCTAAGAACTTTAGGAGCACTCTCAGGCACTGAAGCTACATAAGCACCGCTGTCAGCACCTAGGGACGATCCCTTAGCTCCGCTGCGAAGAGAGAACTTAACTCTTGAGGACTTGGGGAGCGAAGCACGCTGTGGTGTTTTACTCGCCACCTTGTTGCGAAGGTGGTTAGCACTGTTAAGTGCTTTACTTTCAGCCTGACGGTTGGGCATTCCGCGCGTACCATGAGGTACTGGAGCTGTGCTTGCTATACCATCAGTAGCTTCGCTCGTGGGAGCGAGATTGCGCAAGGAGTTACTGCTCCTGGATTGGGCGAAGGCAGAGTTGCCGCCCTAGCCTTGCAGCTAATAGTCTCGGCGAAGCAGGCAGGCATTTTGCCTTTGTCTTCGCGTGATAGGCGAGCTTGTGGTGTAATTGCACCTCAAGCTTCATACGGAGCTTTCTGTTTTGGCCTCCACATCTGCTTTGAAAGAGGAAATTTAGGTTCGCAGGGAACCTGGCTAGCCTCGCGCGAGACTGAGAGGAGTTGGGAGAAGGCTCATTCGGTTACTTGCTCGGCTAGAGCTGGTTTCTGCTCCGAAACCTTGGCCATTGAAACCTTCCTATACTTTCGTGTGTAGAGTACTGGACTACCTTCAGAGAGCAGCTCTTTGAATTTCTCTTGGTCGAAATGAATGACCAAGTTTTCAAAAGTAACAGGCTCGGGATTCTGACCTTCGCATTGTGACATTGTCTCCTTATTGCACCAGAAGACTGATATCCCCATTGGAGTCGCCATCTTATTTCCATTTTTTTGGGTAAGGGAAAACTTACAAAAAGGTATCCGAGGGGAGAAATTATAAGTATTCCTTTACAGAAAAAGAAATTTACAAGTAGATCTCCTCTGAGATTTCTAGGAAAATGTGCTGGTAGGAATCTGATCAGCGCGCGATCACTTTATTCCTTTGACGATGCGATCGGCCAGATGATTGAACTGTCTCCTAATAGGACTCCCTTCTCACTTAGTTCGGGGAATCAGAGAACAGAGGATCGATAGAGCCCTCTTGCTAGGATTCTGCTTCTCGAGCCAATCTTCTCTCTATTCTTGCCTGTCTCTCCTCCTCTCCTCTTTATACTCATGGTAGGCTATTTATAGGGAGAACAGGGGTAGAATCGCCCTGAAAATCTGAAAATAAATTGAGTCAATCTGTTTTGTATCTGGAAAGTAGCCTCGCCGCGAGACTAGAAATAGCTTCTGCAAAGCTTGGAATAGCATGTAGGGCAAATCCCCTGACCCGCTTCGCTAAATGAGAGATACTCCCTTGATCCTCTCTAGTTAATTAAGAGATCTCCTCTAATCTTCTCACCTGATTGGGAGAGTCAAAAGATCATGACAAGCAACTGTCAAATTCGATTTCAATCAAAATGATCTCATCTAGAGATTTGATTGGTCAAAGGTGACCATAAAAGACCTACAGCGGGGCTAATCCAATAAGCTTGTAGCAGAGCTAAGGGAAGCTTCTGGCGAAGCTTGGAGTAAGCTCTTAACGTAGCTATAAGTTGGCCTTTTGTGGCTCCGCAAAGCGTCTACGAAGCTGTTTGCTAGCTTTCTGCGGAGTTATGAAAAACTCTAGGGTGAAGCTATAAGTTAGCCCATGACAGAGCTATGATGGAATTCTTGTGGAGCTAAGCAAACTTATCCTCTCGTGCGATTGCTCATCCCTTGGGCTCATGTGAGACTTAGTGTCTGTAGGCCTGCTCAGATCTTCTTCAAAGGTAACTTTGACATACTATCTGCCTTACTGGATTAGTAATGTCTATGTTGCTGCCTTGCCTCGGTCATCAGCTTGTTTTTGACTTATCTTTTGTAGATGTCAATAAGTTAGACGCTGTTCAGACCGGCTGAAGATGAATGCGGGAGTCCATCTTTTTTTAGTGTCGACAGAAATATATACTTGTGTTTGTGTTTGGATCTTTCTCTCTCAACTCTCTCTTTATATCTCGTATTGCTATACTTGCTCATATATTCATACATGCTTGATATTATTTGTGTGCTCACAATTGTGTTCAACCAAGAGAGTTATTGAAGCACCTCAACTTGTAATTTAGAGGAATCATAAGGAGAAATTTCAGAGCCCTTCACGGAGAATTCGGACTCACTCTTGGTTACACATAGTGTGTGTTTATAATTTAGTTTTAGTCCGCATTATTTGTCATTAAATTAGCGCTACACCTATTTACCCCTCCCCTCTTTAAGTGTACTTTCATATATGATGGGGATATAAATATGTAGGTGTATCTATATATTAAAACACCTTGGTGTACATGTATTTAATTCATGTACATACTTTATAAATTCCAGCTAATGGTGTGGTGAGGTGTGCATGAACTAATGAGGCTGCAGATGAAGAAGGAGATGGGAATTTGTGAAGCTAGGTAGCATGGTAAGTGTAACAACCCGATTTTTAAAAATCCTAATTAACACTTTAATCTCCATTTATGTGATAATAACCAGTAATTAGTACCATAATTTGCAACTTTTGAGTAATAATATAATAATGGACTCGATAATCCATGTGACGTTAATATTAAGGTAATTAAGTGAAAAAATTAGAATCTGATGTGGGAAGAGAAAGAAGGCATCAACAGGGCCAAAATAAATTAACTTGTCGACAACCCCCTTCTGGACTGTCAACAGGGTTTTCCTGAAAGTTGTGGTTTTGTAATTTTCGCTTGACTGTCGGCAGTCTCCTTCGGATGTCGACAACCCTATTATGCAACAGGGTTTCTAAAATAGTTTAGGATTTGGTTTTAGGTCCAATTTAGTTTCCAATTGATTTTCTATTTCTTTATTTTGAACTTAGATTTCCTAGATAGATTAGAACTCTTTTAATTCTTTTGTTTTCTTTAAAAATAAGCTATATTTTTCATGTAAGAGTAGTGAAAATCCTTCTGTCTGAAGGCGGGGATGTATACCAGTAACTTGAACCTCGAAACATATCCTTGTGTTTGTATTTGGATTTTTCTCTCTCAACTTTCTCTCTTTATATCTTGCATTACTATACTTGCTCATATATTCATACATGCTTGATATTGTTTGTGTGCTTACAGTTGTATTCAACCAAGAGAACCATTGAAGCACCTCAACTCGTAGTTTAGAGGAATCTTGAGAAGTTCCAGAGCCCTTCAAGGGAAAGTTGGACTCACTCTTTGTTACATATAGTGTGTGTTTAATATTTAGTTTTAATTCCGCATTATTTGTCATTAGATTAGCACTGCACCTTTTCACCCTCTATAGTTGTACTTTCAATTAATATCAGAGCTAGCGCTCCTGATATTCGGTTTAACTACTTAAGAGTGTGATCTTTTATTGCTAATCTAGTAAGTTGCTTTGCATAGATATTGTTTATACTCATGAATTATCTTGCACCACCAATGTATGAAGTTTCAAACATTGATATGAGAAAATTTAAGATGAGTGCATATTTAAAGGCATTAAGATTACATGTTTATCTTGCCACAACTAAAAGTTCTTATATTAGTAATGACAAGTATATAGAGGCTAATGCACAAGCATTGATTGCACTTAGACAATCACTTAGAAAAGTTTATTATCTATGATTTCTCATTATGATTCCGCTTTTGTATTATAGAATACGTTAAGCTCTCTCAAGGAACAAGCTTCAAACAATGTGGAGAGAGAATCCATAGTAAATGAGTCCGAGCAAGCGGTTACATGATCCAAGGGAATGACTCCCTTGAGGTAACTTCGGATTTTCGTCTTGATAATTGTGCTAGCTCTTTCAATGATCATGATAGTAGTATGGATGCCCACACTTTAAATAAAGAGCTTTCAATATTTTGTAGAAACTTGCTTTCTAAATATAAACTTTTGAAAAAAATTAAAGAAGAAAATTAGACTTTGTTTTCAAAACTCAATCTTGTTTTAAAAGAAAAGGTTGAGGTTTCAAATGAAAAAGATTCATTGAAAACTCAACTTGACCTTATTTTAAATAAAAATAAATTTTTGAAAAACAAAAATGATTTAGATGATGTTTGAAGAAGAATAGTATTTTATCTTCAAAACTTGATTTTGTTTTAAAAGAGGATGAGTCTTTGAAAAACAAGATTGTTTTAATTTTCAAAGAATTGGAATGTGTTTCAAAAGAAAGATTTTTTTGAAAAATGATTTTAATTCTCATGTTTGCCATACTACCATTGCTTTATCTTCTTGTGAAAAGAATTTTGTTTCTCATACTAACACCACTTTTCTTCCACTATTGATGATGATATATGTATTTTGAAGAATAGTGTTGATTGTTTGGGCTCCATTTTGAGCCAATGTACCATGAACCACACAAGATTGGAGTCCATGTTTCAAAAGAAACATACTCCATATTTGCATGCACACTATTCACGGCATATACATGCTCATCATGCTCACACTCATGATTCCATATATGATACAGTGTATACTTGTACACATTGTGGCCGCAAAGTTCATCTTGTAAAGTTTTGTTATGATAGAATACATGTTTTAAGTTTTGCAAGTAAAAATATTTGAGTTAGGAGAGCTACTAACCCCATGGACCCAAGAAAGTTTGGGTACCAAAAATCACTTTTATTTCCTTTGATGTAGGTGTGGGCTTTCACAAGACGTGAGAGACTTGATGCCTTGATGATGGATGCGATTGAGATTGATTAACACTATATTGGATGCATCACTATCAAGGGAGTTTCGGTAGGAAAACCAGCATGTTTGGAGAAGCGGAGATTAGTTCAATTAATTTTGGTAACTATTTCTAACTTCTATTTTATGTTTTTAGCATATCATGTTTATGTTTATATGCTTTGTATTGAATATTTTTAACATATATTGGTTTTCATGATCATTATGTTTAAATGCAATGCCCATTAGAGTTGTGATATACATAAATAGTATTTGAAATATACCCCAATGTTTATATGGATTCATATATTTGTGTTCTCACTATAATTCAGCTATTTGTGCATATCCTAGTTCTAATAAAACTTGCATTTACACTAATGATTTTACAATCATGTTTTGATATTTTGTGTGTATCTTATTTTGATTACATGTTTAGATGTAATTTTTATTAAAAGTTGTGTTTATACTTATACAATTAGTGAGTTATACTTGATTATTATGTTTAGATGCTTTATTACTTATATGTACTAATTAGATGTCCTTGTATAATCTAGTTTTGATGACTCTTATATTTATACTTATATTCCTTTATTTGTATTTACTTCAAACGTGTACATGCTTTCATAAAAATGTGTTTAACTTCATGTATATGTAAATTTTATTTAAAACTATATGATTGCATGTTCTATCCTTAAGTCACTTGCTTTATATATCTTGTACTTTATTGTAGACTCAATTCATATTTGGGATAAATATGTATGTTTTAGTTTTAACAAAACATGCATATACCTTGAGGTTTGTTTAGTTTTGATGAAAATAAAATTTTTCATATTTTATGATTTCATGTTTATAAAAGGAATTTCTTATTTGTTTTTGATGAATTGAGCTCATTGCCTTATCTCCATGCATATGTTGATTACATGATCCTTGTGCACTCTATATTTTATGTTTACTCATGATTTTAGATTCATGAGGTTTTATGTGCTTTATAAATTTTTGAGTATCAATTTTTGTGTAGTTAGCTTGTTTTCATGGATATAAATGTGTTTTATTCCTTACTTGAAGATTTCGTACTAGTTTTTAAATTTACTTTAAAATTAGTTTATTATTCTTCAATTGGTAGATTTTCAACCTATGATAAATTATTTTTAAAATATTATTTTAGGAAACTTCTACCTTATAAGGGCGGTTGGTTGGGCGATCATACCTTATATGCTCTTTAATGACTATCTTTTTAAACATGTGCATAATAGGGTGGATGCTATGAGTTATACATAATTTCAATAATATTTTATTTTTGTATAATCATGTTTTCTTATATATGTATGCATCATATCTCAATTGATATCATATTTCAATTGCTCTGATCGTACATACATGTATATGATTTTTTGTGCTAAATCAAAAATACTTATATATATATATATATATATATATATATATATATATATATATATATATATATATATATATATATATATATATATATGTTTTATAGTACAAATTGTTTTAAGCTAAGCTTGATTTAGTTCTAAATATTAATTGGTATCTTTTACAAGCATATGCATTGATTTTGTTGGTATTTCAAAAAAGAGGAGAAAAATTCTTAATTTTATATACAATTCGTATTTCATATATTTTCAATTAAAATCTTACTTTCACTCTTTTTGAGAAAATTATTTTGTTTTAAGAAAATAATTTTATTGGTATCAAAATTTGTTTGAATTGTAGTGCTTATATGCAAGGGGTGCTTAACATCTTCTCTATATATAGATTCATGATGAGTGTAGTATATAAAGAAGAGTTTGACATCTTTTTTTTATATGGTACACGTGTGTAAGGGGAGCTTGACATCTCCATTTATACATTGTATGTTATGCTTATATGGGTTAGGTTTAGTCATCCCTTTCTTCATGTAATGCATGTATGCAGGGAGAGTTCCTAATAGTCTCTCCTCTTCATAGATTCCTATCGCATATATATTTATCTTGTTTGTCTTCATCCCTTTGCTGATAAGTGACAAAAAAAGGGAGAATAATTTGAGAGAGTTTATATATACATGTTCTAATTTTATTCATATATTTTGTTTTAATATCATGTTTTGATTTTGATATCTAGTGTTTGTATGCATATCCATTCTATTAGATTGTTTATTGGTATCAAGAGCTTATATTGGTTCATTGGTATCAAGAACTCATATTGCATATTCATTTGATATCATAATTTCAATCAGTATTGCATATTTGCAATTGTTAAATTGATATCAAGAGCATTGGTATCAAGAGCTTATATTACATATTCATTTGAAATTGGTATCAAGATTTTGCATGCATTTGGTACCTAGAGCTAACATTGTATATCTATATGATTATTATGTTGGTATCATGCGCTTTTATTGAATATCTATATGTTTCACTGCTATACATGAGTTAAGAAGGAGATTCTATAAAGCTTATCTTTAATCCATGTATATATAACTCCATGAGTTTAGCATCATCAAAAGGGGAAGATTATTGGCCTAAAGGCCCATCACTTTACTTATGATGATGATTAACTCATGAAGTTATAGTACTAATGATCTTGTATTTATTAAATTTCAGATATTCAATCAAGATCATAGTCGGTGTTTAGCTTCAACAAAAGATTTGAAGTCAAGTTTTGAAGTTATCACGTGCTGATTCAAGACCTCGCGCGTCAAGATCACATCAAGTACTTGAGATGGAGTCAAGCTCTATGGATCATGTTTGGATCAAATCGTCTAGGTTTGTTTCTTTAGATGGTTATTATTAGTTTAGATCTTATGTAAAAGATAGAATAGTATTGAATTGCTCAAGTTCACATACACACACACAAAAGACTTATAGTTTGTTTTGGTTTAACCATTTTATTTTAAAAGTTTATGTTTACATGATTTATATTTTAATAGAATGAGTTTCATAGTTTATATATGTGTTGGATTCTTTCTACACATATTAGAGTTTATATGATATATAGAAACTTACTTCATGTGTTTTAATTTATCATGTATAACGTTTTGAGTTTCTGATTTTCTAGTTTACATCTTTTAGTTTCATGAATAGATTTCATCAGAAAAAGTTTTACATGATTTATATGTATAATGGATTCCATCCATATACATTGATGGTTCATATATGTTCAAAAAGACTTATTTTGATGTATCTAGTCATGTGTTTAAGTTTTGTTTTTTATCAAAACTTGTTTTTGATATTTATTGTGAAAAACAAGGACATATCATTACTATGTGTATTAGATTCTATCCATACACACTATACTTCAAAGTTTTTCAATATCTTATTTTTGTATTTATACAAGTTTATAGATAAATTGAATTTTCATTTCAAAGTTTAGATTTATGAAATTACAGTTTTTGTTTTAAGCTTAAATTTCTATGCCTCAAAAATAGTTCACATTGTTTGTAATATGTATTGATTTTTATTCAAACATATTTGTATTTCAAGTATTTGCATGAACTTATTTTTGTGGAATTTATAGAGTTTTGTTGGAATTTATATGTGTTTTTAACGCCAGATTTTTAACCCTATATATTCTGTTTCTAGGCTGCTGTCGGTCGACCGACACATGGCCCGGTCAACCGACGTGCACAAAAATATTCACAAGACCATTTCCCTTGGCTCGATCGACTAACCGGTTGATTGTAGCAAGGCACGGTCGATCGAGCGGTCGACCGATTGGCTCAGCTCTAGCCTTGGGTTTGGCCGGTCAACCGACAGAGAGAAAGTCTCTTTGTCGGTTGGAGGCGATCGACCGGCAGCCCCAACGGTCATAAATATGACCGTTAGCCTGTCTACCGGATGGTCGATCGACAGGCCGGTCAGGCCTGGGTTTAGCCTCCAACGGCTAGTTTTCTAAAACCCTATAAATATGGGGTTTTGGAGCAGTTTTCTATAAGGTTTTCAAGAGCAATTTTTTTCATCTTCTACAGTGTTTTTATAACAAGTTTTTAAAGAAATTTTTGAGCTACAATATCTTTATCTGTATTTGTTTCAAAGTTTTTGAAAATTAAAAGAAAACAAGTTTTTGGGAATCTAGTTTTGATCTTCAATTTCTTCATCTATCAAGAAGTTTTTCCTAAGAGTTTTCTTTGTGTTTTCTTTCCCAAAAACTTTTTTCACTCACATATTTGAGCTTTCCATTGCAAATTTATGTATTGTGAGAGGTTTTAATTTGTGGCCTTTTGAGACCACCAAGTGTTGTTTATGATTTAAGTGATCACCAAGCTGTATTTCTCTCTTTACTTTGTGCTTGGCTTTGTGCTTACCCTCTTGTGCAGATGTGTGTGAGAGTTGGAGTTGTGTTCTCCAGTTTGTATCATTATAATTCCTCGGTGGAGGTCCCTTTGTGGAAGGTCCTTGACGGACATAATAGAAATCCTTCTGTGTGAAAGCGAGGACGTAAAGCAGTGGCTTGAACTTCGAAACATATCCTTGTATTTGTGTTTGAATCTTTCTCTCTCAACTGTCTCTCTCTCTATATATCTTGCATTGTTATGCTTGCTCATATATTCATACATGCTTGATATTGTTTGTGTGCTCACAATTGTGTTCAACCAAGAGAGCTATTGAAGAATCTCAACTTGTAATATAGAGAAATCGTGAGGAGAAGTTCTGGAGCCCTTCACGGAGAATTCGGACTCACTCTTGGTTAACATAGTGTGTATTTAGAATTTAGTATTAATTCCGTATTATTTGTCATTAGATTTGCACTATACATATTCACCCTTCTCTAGGTGTACTTTCATATAAGATGTGGATATGAATATGTAGGGGGGTGTGTACACACATACCCCCACCTTGATGTACACGTATTAATCCATATACATACTTTATAAATTCAATGAGTGGTGCGGTGTGCATGAACTAATAAGGCTGTGAGATGAAGAAGGAGATGGGAATTTGTGAAGCTAGGTGACATGGTAAGTGTAACAACCTGATTTTTAAAAATCCTAATTAATACTTTAATCTTTATTTATGTGATGATAACCAGTAATTAGTACCATAATTTGCAACTTTTGTGTAATAGTATAACAATGGACTCGATAATTCATGAGACATTAAGATTAAGGAATTAAGTGGAAAAATTAGAATCTGATGTGGGAAGAGAAAGAAGGCATCAATAGGGCCAAAATAAATTGGCTTGTCGACAACCCCCTTCTGGACTGTCGACAGGGTTCCCGAAAGTTGTGGTTTTGCAATTTTCGCTTGACTGTCGACAATCCCCTTCCGTTGTCGACAACCCTATTATGCAACAAGGCTTCTGAAATAGTTTAGGATTTGGTTTTAGGTCCAATTTAGTTTCCAATTGATTTTCTGTTTCTTTATTTGGAATGTAGATTTTCTAGATAGATTAGAACTCTTTTAATTCTTTTTGTTTTCTTTTAGAAATAAGCTATATTTTCTATGTAGGAGTAGTATTCTTTGTAAGCGTATATAAAGGCCCTTGTATCTTTTATTTTCTAATCAATCTTTTTATTCAAATTTTAATCAAAATACTTTAAATTTTCTTCATATTTGCTCGTGGATTGGAGTTGTTCTCATAGCTCATAGATTTGAGTAGTTACCCCTACTTGGAGATCTCTTCAGGGTTCATTAATGCTAGAATGAGATCTAGCCCGCTCGTTCGTCTTTTTTACTTCCCCGTTCGCGTCATGTGGTATTAGAGTTTCGACAATTTTCTAACAATGGCAGGAGATGACGATGGATTGCAAGACTTCTTTCGTAAGGATGGGCACTGCTAGGAGGAGAGGCAACACCATCAAAAAGATGTCTCTCAGAATTAATGATCAAATTCTAGCCGATGGTACATACCGAAGCCAACATGATCGTCAATCGTATTAACCACCATATCAACCACTTCTTCATCGACCACCACCACATCATCCATCACTAAGGTATCGTTTACAACATCATCAATTTACTGAATTTATTTTGAAGAGGAATCACTCATTTATCAGTACAATGATTATGAAGAAGATAGGATGGCCTATGGAAGGCATAAGGGATTCTCTAATCCTACCTCTCATAGGAGAGGTGGGTTTCCTAACCCTAAAGGAGGAGCATGTGCCCTAATTCTATCCGAGACCAAAAGGAGGATATTTAATTCTTTATCAGTTTTTAATTCTATTTTTTCTTTTGATGGGAGTCATGATGTTGAGTCAACCTTACTTTAGATTGAGGAAGTTGATCATTTATTTGACATGGAGTATATTTTCATGAAAGATCATGTCAAATTTGTGGTTCATAAACTTAAAAAAAGGACTGCATAATGGTGGAATCAATTTCAAAACATGCGTATGTACCAAGGCAAGCCACCTGTAAGAATAAGGAGCCAGATGAAAAGACTCTTACAAACTTATAGTTTTGCATTGGAGGAAGAAGAGATGGAGAATTGACCCTGATCGTTTATAAGATTTTATCGGTCAGACAAGACTGCAAAGCCATATCAGTAACCACCAGTTGAAGAGCAGTCAACCAAGAGAGATTCATCAAACCTTCAAGCGGCTATTGATCGGGGAAAAATCGCGCACAAAAAGTGTATGTTTTGAAATTAAAATTTAAAGTGTGTGCTTTGGCTTCATTGATACTTCCGTTATAGCATAGAAGGTAAAACGAGTCGATTCCACAAGGACAGAAAGCGATAGAAGATTTACCGGTTGATTCACGTGTGTGTTAAAAGTTCTTCAATGTTTGAAGGATGAAAAAAGGAAAAAAAGAATGGAAAGAGAAGTACAGTGAAATACGAAGAAGTGGGAAACATAGAAAAGAATGTATTTGTGGTTTTTTGTATATTTCTAAAACAAGTGAAAGAGAAAGAAAACTCATGGCTACTAACTACTAATGACTCCACCAACATACTAACCTCTTAGTGATAGTTGCCTCACATGTATCATTAGCCATCACTAGTCCTTGTGAATTCGACTCGTTTTAGCCTCTATGCTATAACGGAAGTATCAAGGAAGCCAAAGCACACACTTTAAATCTTGATTTCAAAACATACACTTTTTGTGTGCGGTTTTTCCCCGATCAAATTTTAGCACCGTTGCCGGGGATGGGAACAGTTTGATTTCACATTTTTGTTAACCTTTCTTCTTTGATTTTGGTATGCAGGTTAAATTTTTTTAAGCATTACAGAAGTCCATACTTGCACTTGTGTGGTCGGGTAACTTCTTGTATATTCTTATACTCTGCTGCTAATTTTTGTTTAGATTACCTTGCACTGTAAATAATTTTAAGAATTAAAATATGGTAATTGGATGCTTTAAAATGGTTTAGACATTTGCATCTAGGCACTTGTCAATTTTCATTCCAATATACTATATTTTATTCTTGTGTTGTTGTGATATTGATAGAAGGTATACATATTGCATAGCATATAGTTAGGACAAACACTTCAGTGATTTAGTCGCATTTTTGTGGTCATTCTTATCTATATAACACACTTGTACGAACTGAACTTAAGGGCAAAACCCAAAACAACATAAGGTGGGGAAGTCATTACCCTCCCGTAGCCCAAAAATCACCTCCCCACTCACACAACCTAAGCCTAATAAAATTTGCTAAACGTTGGCCCCTAGGGATATCTCGGACTCGTTTAGGAGATTGACCTAAGGGGAAAGTTATTAGAAGTTGACTCTTATCAAATCGGTATCTAAGCTTGGGGATTGAGAGGCGGAACCTCGAAGAACAGTGGTTTGGCATAATTAGGCCCGTTGCTCCAGCACGGATACCTCCCACTGATCTTACCCCTACCTGACCGATTAACTCGTGGTCAGCTTCAGATAATATACCCCCCGTGGACAGTCTAACCAGTTAGGAGTCGTTTAGGTCTAAGTCAACCCTAACATAGGCTTGTTTTCTTTTTCTTTTCTTTTTTTTAATTTGTTTGTTTGTTTGTTTGTTTGTTTTTTCTTTCTTGTAAATTATGAAATGGATTTTAACAACAATAATTCTCTCAATCATGATATAAATCTATATTTCACTCCGACCTCATTTGACTCGGATAACTCTGACCCGGCTATGTACAACATGAACCAAACATATATGCCGAGTTGGGATTATCCGACTCAATATGACCCATATCTCCAATCCTATAACCAAGATTTTCAAAATAATTTCAACTCTTCACAGAGTCAATGGGGATTCACCTCCCTCGAGTCAAAATATCAACCACATTGTCCACAATTTTCATAACATTCATTCCCTAATTCTTCTTCATATCCTCCTTTCATGAACCACCAATTGAAGAAAAATCCTCATTGCAAAGGACTTTGGAAGAAGCGATAGAGTCCCAAAAATAATTTGAAAACAATATGGCCTCATTATGTCCACAAAATTTTCAACATTCATATAGTTCTTTTCCAGAACCAATTAAAGAAAAATCATTGTAGGAAAAAATTATGGAATTCGTGCAAAAGACCGAGCGAATAATTTAAAATATGAATAAGTTCCCATGTCCATTAGATGTTCATATGACTCAAGAATCTTGCCATTTTGAAAATCCAGCTTCAATTTCATCATACCAACCTGAATTTGATCAACATCCAATTCCTGATACTTTGACAAGTTATCCATTTCCTGAAATTGAAGATGAATGTGAACCTGAGCTTCAAGTTAGCGATTCGAGTCCGTTCATTGAATCACTATCGACTCCTGTAGTGTTACCTAAACTAAGTAACGTTCTCGAGCCAGTTTTGATTCCCATCATTCCTGAACTTGACTCGATCATTTCACCCTTTCACATTCCTTCTGTGGACAGAAATCAAGATTCAATTTCATTACATCCATTTGAACTTGCCCAAAATCTTAAAAATCACCTTAACATTTGGCAAGTTATCCTTTTCTTGAAATTGAACTTGAGCTTGAAAGTGATCCTGAACATCAAATTGGTGATTCCTTTTCACTTTTTGATTCAATAATGACTCCGGTATTTTTATCAGATTTTTTCTCTATTTCGGAGTCAACATTGAATCCTGTACCAGTACACCGTGAAATGGAATCACCAATCTCTCACGATCACATTCATTGTAGGGGAAAGTGTGTGAATATCAATTCTTTAGTTTGGACCCTATTTTTGAACCAATTTTTACTCTCATTGTTGACTCTCGACTTGATCCGAGTCAAATTCTCGAGTCAGTGTCATTTTTTTCTCCTGTTCCATTTGAGTCCAAATCACTCATCTTCCAAAATCAAACTTCATTGTTAGATAAGGATGTTGAAGAAAATGACTCAATAATTATTTTTGAAAATTGAAAATTAGATGGGAATAATTTTCTAAATAAGACCATTCAGTCCATCATTCTTTTATTGGGTCATAGTAGAGAGGTCATTAGTGGGTTGCTGCATGATCCATGCTATTTTGATTAGTAGCAACACTTGGCCCATTCAGACCACCACCGGAGCCACTATCATGAGGTACTTTTCTTTCTCTTCCTACTTATTTTATGTATATACACATTCACGATGCATTGAGGACAATGCATGAGATAAGTGTGGGGGAGGGTTTAGTAACATAGGTAGTTTTAAATTTTCTTTCTTTTACACTTATTTTAAATTTTCTTTCTTTTACACTTCTTTTAAATAAATAAAAAAATTTTACAAAACTTTTTGAATTAAGAGAAATAGTTTTGATCCATTTTTAAGAAAATTAAGATTATCTTAGGAATTAGGAAGATCTAAGATTATGAAATTTTAAACCAAGTCAAAATAATAGATCTTATCTAAATTTTAGGATAAGAAAGTAAGATTGAAAAGATAATTCGATCTTGAATTTTTTGCCTTAGATTTATGCACTTCACACTTACACAATTTTTGAGATTGAAACAAAAACTGGAAAAGCCATAAAATATATTGAAAAGAACAAAAAAATTATTTTGATAATAAAAATCACTTATTGAAGTTGGGTAAATATGCCTCAGGAAGCATGATTATTCACACCTAAAATGGTGGACAAAAATAATAATCCCCTTTAGTTTTGTGGCCTTATTTACTCGAGTCCTTAAGTCCGAGGAATGTTTTCTCATTTGGTACCCTAAAATCATCTGATTTGGGAGTCACTGGCTAAAAGCTCACTACCTGGGTAAATAAGAATGCCTAAGAAAACTAAGGGAAGAAAAAGAAAAAATATAATAATATATAATAATATAAATATATGGCATGAAAGTTTGAGTCAATATCTCAAAAATCTTCACAGTCCACAAAGTGCATATTTTCTAAGAATTTTATGAAAGATCAAAGAGTCCATTCAATTTAAATTCTTACATTTAATTTATAACAAGATTTTTTGCATTTTAACTTAGTTTAAGAAAGAACAATTTTTGGTTAACCTCTGACCTTGGATCACTTATATTTCCGCAAAAATACTTCAACACTTTTCTCTATTTAAAAAATGCATTTTCAAAATACTAATATTCGATTTTTTTCTTTATGGATTTTGTAGGTGTAATCTGCTGAAAACCCTCAGCAGACAAAACTCCTCCTCTAGGGGAAACTTAGAGGTTTAACGGCTTGTTACACATGCTCAGTGTAATCACGTCACCTGCGAAAGTGGTGTAATATTTTCTTATTTTTGTTTTGCTCGGGACGAGCAAAAGATAAGTGTGGGGTGTTGGAACTTGTTTTGATGAAGACTTTTGTGAAGCATTTCATTTGGAGCTCTAACACACGACGAATCAAGAGTTCTTCATGATCAAGATGTCCCAAAGAGAGTTGATATGATGTGTTTTGTAATTGTGAAATAGCATGTCAAAAGCCTTGATGCACACACACATATCATGTCTATATAGTCGACTTATAACTCCTTATAGTCGACTAATCTATTTGGTAGTCGACTAACCCAAACCCCCTAGTCAACTAGTCATGTGTCCAAAAGAAATCCAACTCTCTGTTTGTCCATTAGTCGACTTGACAGACAACATAGTCGACTAATAAGCAATTGTAGTCGACTAATCCCATGCCCCTAGTCGACTAATCATTGGTCCAGTCGACTTGAAAATTAGTTGCAGTCGACTTGATTCAGATAACCAGAAACCTGTCACTTGAATTTTTTGTTGACCTAGTCGACTTATACTCAAGCCTAGTCGACTAACCTTTGAAAATTTGCCTTGTATAGTCGACTAACTCAAAAGGCAAGTCGACTATCGGTAGTTTCTGACTGTTGGACAGTTTCTATTATCTGGTCTTTTGTGCAACGTTTTCCAACGTTTCAATCATTCAAAAGGCACCTATAACTACCCTAACTAACCCTAGAGTGCAGCTATATATAGGGTTGTTATTCTAAAGGCCATATACCAATCCTAATCTTCAGTTTTCTAAGATCAAATTCTGCCAATCCTAAAAACTGTTCCCACTTTAGTTCTTCACCAAATTCTGATTCTCTAGTGAAGTTCTCTGAAGTTTCTCCTATACTAGACCTTGTCCACGTTCACATACAGTACCAAGGCTTATAGGAAAGTGTTGTAATACTCAAAGCAATCATTGTACACGGGTGTCTTCTTGGTGTAGAAGCAGTTGTACAAGGTGAAGTTTGTTCTCTTGGTGGAAGAGAAGGTGTTCTCTTGGTGGAAGAGAAGGTGTACACATTTGGCAAAGGGGATTTGTCAAGTGGTGTGCATGGTTGTGATTTTGGGTGTACAAAATCAAGGATAAAGGAAAATCTCAAGCGGGTGGCTTGGGGACTGGATGTAGGTCACAAGGACCGAACCAGGATAAATCTCTCGTATTTGCGTTTGTCTAAACTTTTCTGAGATTTGATTTCCTTTATTGCAAGTTTATTTAATTATTTAACTTAATCCTTCTTTGTTTAGTATTTGTGTTGACTTTGTGTTTTAGATCCATTAGTGCCAACAGAGAAAATGCCGCAATTGGCATCATCTCGGGAACAACAATTGGTATCAGAGCGAGGTCCTATAATTGGTATCAGAGCAGGTCTCACTTTTGGTCAACAATAAGGATGGCAACGGAGTTTTCATCATCCCAATTCAAATAAGGACATTCTACACAACGTCCACCGCTATTTGACGGATCCAACTACAACTATTGAAAATGTAGAATGAAGATCTACTTGCAATCGCTTAACTACGAACTATGGAACATCGTCGAAGCATCGTACACCAAACCAACAACCAACTACAGCGCTTGGAGTGAGGATCAAAAGAAGAATGTGAATCTTGACGCCAAAGCAATGAATGCCTTGTTCTGTGCATTAACCAAAGAAGAGTTCAACAGAGTGTCAACAACCACTTCTGCATATCAAATATGGCATACTCTTCAGGTAACACACGAAGGCACAAGTAAAGTTAAAGAGTCTAAAATATCTGTTCTTGTCCACAAGTTTGAATTATTCAAAATGGAGGAGAAATGAAACCATATCCGAAATGGTTACAAGATTCACCGACATTACCAATTCATTAGCATCCCTTGGAAAGGACTACACCCAAGTCGAAAAGTTCGCAAGATCCTTCGTGCACTCACACCAGAATGGGAGAAGAAGACAACCGCTATTGAAGAGGCGAATGATCTCTCAACTTTGTCGTTAGAAAACCTAATTGGTAATCTAATGGCATATGAAGTGCAACTAGAAGAAAGAAAGAAGGAGGAATGACAACACCACTCAAAGAAGAAAGAAATTGCCTTTCATGCATCCTCCGACACGGATGATTCAAATGACGATGAAGAGGAGATGGCAATGCTTTCAAAGAAATTCAGGAGATTTCTAAAGCAAGATAAATTCAAATGCTTTAATTGCAATAAACCAGGTCATATGAAGATGGATTGCCCTTTGCTCAAGAATAAAAGCAAATACAAGAGCAAAAAGTTTAGAAAGGTGAAAGACTATGAAGCCTCATGGGAAAACAGTGATTTCTCGTCCTCTGATGAAGAAGAAACCACAGAACGTGTCAATCTTTGTTACATGGCACTAGAATATGATGAGGTATCATTTACTGAACTTTCTGATGCATTTCATGAATTGTTTAATGATGTAAAGCATGAAAAACTGAAAAATAAAGTTTTATCAAAAGAAAATGAAAACTGTTAAATGAAAATTCATGTTATGCTTTACAAGTATTTTCTATAAATTCTCAACAAGATGAGTTTGAAAAAGTCATATCATCTTTGAAAAATGATAATGAGAAGTTTATAAAAGAGAACATTTTTCTTAAAAAGGAAACTGAGTCTTTGAATAAAAGGATTTCTATTTTAGATAAAGATATTTCAGTTTTCAAAAAGAAATATGAAGATATTTTGCAAAATGTGACTAAGTTCAATCAAGGAAAAGAAAAATTGAATGATTTATTATCTTTTCAGAAGTTGTCACATATAATTATGGTATTGGATTTATTGAAAAATCTTCATATTGTTGTAATCCATATGATTCTTTTGTAAAAAGAAAGTCTAAGAAAAATAAGTTTATATGGATTCTTAAGAATTTAAGTATTCATGATAAAAATACCTATATTGCATCATACATTCATGATATATGTGATTCATGCAATTATGTGTATACTAACAGGTGAAAACCAAATTCTAAATGGATTTGGACTCCTAAAGGTTAATATGTTCTTTTATGTTTGGTATCATCTAACGTTTATCTTGCAGGTACCATATAAAAAGTTGATAAGAACATATATATATATATATATATATATATATATATATATATATATATATATATATATATATATATATATATATATATATATAATGATATATTTGTTGCAGGGGGAGAACAAAGTATTTCTATATTTGTTATAACCCAATTTCTACAGGGGGAGGAAAATATAACATATTTTCTGCAGGGGGAGCACTTGTACACACAAAGCGTCATCATCAAAAAGGGGGAGAATGTTGGAACTTGTTTTGATGAAGACTTTTGTGAAGCATTTCATTTGGAGCTCTAACACACGACGAATCAAGAGTTCTTCATGATCAAGATGTCCCAAAGAGAGTTGATATGATGTGTTTTGTAATTGTGAAATAGCATGTCAAAAGCCTTGATGCACACACACATATCATGTCTATATAGTCGACTTATAACTCCTTATAATCGACTAATCCATTTGGTAGTCGACTAACCCAAACCCCCTAGTCGACTAGTCATGAGTCCAAAAGAAACCCAACTCTCTGTTTGTCTATTAGTCGACTTGACAGACAACATAGTCGACTAATAAGCAATTGTAGTCGACTAATCCCATGCCCCTAGTCGACTAATCATTGGTCCAGTCGACTTGAAAGTTAGTTGCAGTCGACTTGATTCAGCTAACCAGAAACCTGTCACTTGAATTTTTTGTTGACCTAGTCGACTTATACTCAAACCTAGTCGACTAACCTTTGGAAAATTGCCTTGTATAGTCGACTAACTCAAAAGGCAAGTCGACTATAGGTAGTTTCTGACTGTTGGACAGTTTCTGTTATCTGGTCTTTTGTGCAACGTTTTCCAACGTTTCAATCATTCAAAAGGCACCTATAACTACCCTAACTAACCCTAGAGTGCAGCTATATATAGGGTTGTTATTCTAAAGGCCATATACCAATCCTAATCTTCAGTTTTCTAAGATCAAAAATTCTGCCAATCCTGAAAACTGTTCCCACTTCAGTTCTTCACCAAATTCTGATTCTCTAGTGAAGTTCTCTGAAGTTTCTCCTATACTAGACCTTGTCCACGTTCACATACAGTACCAAGGCTTATAGGAAAGTGTTGTAATACTCAAAGCAATCATTATACACGGGTGTCTTCTTGGTGTAGAAGCAGTTGTACAAGGTGAAGTTTGTTCTCTTGGTGGAAGACAAGGTGTTCTCTTGGTGGAAGAGAAGGTGTACACATTTGGCAAAGGGAATTTGTCAAGTGGTGTGCATGGTTGTGATTTTGGGTGTACAAAATCAAGGATAAAGGAAAATCTCAAACGGGTGGCTTGGTGACTAGATGTAGGTCACGAGGACCGAACCAGGATAAATCTCTCGTGTTTGCGTTTGTCTAAACTTTTCTGAGATTTGATTTCCTTTATTGCAAGTTTATTTAATTGTTTAACTTAATCCTTCTTTGTTTAGTATTTGTGTTGACTTTGTGTTTTAGATCCATTAGTGCCAACAGAGAAAGTTCCGCAATTGGCATCATCTCGGGACCAACATGGGGGTGTGGTTAGTCTCTAATTTTGCATATTTTTATCACATCCGCATATTTATTTGGTATAAAATTCTGCTAATAAAGTTTTGCTTGCTTGATTCTAGATCCATGGTGTGTAATGAAGAAGAAGACCCTAAATCACCATTTAATTAGTGATTAAAGGCCTATTAAGATAGCCATGACCTAGGAGGCTGATTCTATCAAAGCTAGGGGCTGCAAATTAGAAACCGGGCACACAAACTGATAGGAAACAAAAAGGAGTGTGCGCGGCTCAAAGCGCCGCGCGCGCGGCCACTTTATGGCCGCGGCCACGGCTGCGTTTTGGGCCAGAGGTTGTCCCCTGGCCCTCTTCTTCCCTGGTGCCTATAAATACCCAATTGGGATTTTCAGAAGAGAGATATACAGAGTTTAGGGTAGTTTTTCTTTCCATGTTGTAGTTTAGTTTAGGTTTGGTTAGTTCTTCTTCTTCCTCTTTGTATTTTCCATTTTATTTTAGATCTTATATTAAGAGAAAGAGTGATACATGAGTAGAATGTAAGAGTGCTTGTAATAGAAGGTCACAAGTTTGAAAGGTGCTATCTATACCTCTCTTTGTTTTCTATCTAACTTCTTTTACATGTTTAGCTAGTCTTTTATCTCATGGCAACTAACTATTAACCATCAACTAGTCTAACTTCTTATTTGATAATCCACATGTGCTCTAGTAAGAGCCATTGATGGCTCATGATGGTGGATCTAACACTCTAACTTTCTAACCACTAACAAGCTAACATTACTTTACTCCATGCTTACTTTTCTATAGTTTTGATGGTTTAAGTGTAGCTTGCACTTATTTGTTGAGTTGAGTTGTGATGAGTTACATATGGGCCATGCTTTGTAACGCTCTTGAACCAAGAACTAGTGATGCCCAATGATACATGTGAGGCAACTATCACTAAGAGGTTAAGGTGTTAGTGAAGTCATTAGTAGTTAGTAGCCGTGAGTTTTCTTTATTTTTCACTTTATTTTAGAAATATTTCAAAAATCACAAACATATTTTTCACTTTCTTTTCTATGTTTCTCACTTCTTCATATTTTATTGTACCTCTCTTTTCATTCTTTATTTTCTTTTTTTTTCATTCTTTAAAACTTTGAAGAATCTTCAACACACACGTAAATCAACCGGTAAAGCTTCTATCGCCTCCCGTCCTTGTGGATTCAACTCGTTTTAGCCTCTATGCTATAACGGAAGTGTCGAGGAAGTCAAAACACACACTTTAAATCTTTATTTCGAAACATACACTTTTCGTGCGCGGTTTTCCCCTGATCAAATTTTGTTGATCGGGGGAAAACCGCGCACGAAAAGTGTATGTTTTGATATAAAGATTTAAAGTGTGTGCTTTGACTTCCTCGATACTTTCGTTATAGCATAGTGGCTAAAACGAGTCGAATCCACAAGGACGGGAGGCGATAGAAACTTTACCAGTTGATTCACACGTGTGTGTTAAAGATTCTTTAAAGTTTTAAAGAATGAAAAAGAAAGAAAATAAAGAATGAAAAAAGAGGTACGGTGAAACACGAAGAAGAGGGAAACATAGAAAAGAATATGTTTGTGATTTTTTGAATGTTTTTAAAATAAAGTAAAAAACAAAGAAAACACACGACTACTAACTACTAATGACTCCACCAACATGCTAACCTCTTAGTGATAGTTGCCTCACATGTATCATTGGCCATCACTAGTCTTTGGTTCAAGAGCGTTACAAAGCATGACCCATATGTAACTCATCATAACCCAACTCAACAAATAAGTGCAAGCTACACTTAATCCATCAAAACTATAGAAAAGTAAGCATGGAGTAAAGTAATGTTAGCTTGTTAGTTGTTAGAAAGTTAGAGTGTTAGATCCATCATCTTGAGCCATCAATGGCTCTTGCAAGAGCAAGGCCAAACCAAGGCTATTAGATTCATGTGAATATCAAATAAGAAGTTAGACTAGTTGGTGGTTAGTAGTTAGTTACCATGAGATAAAAGACTAGCTAAACATATAAAACAAGTTAGACAGAAAACAAAGAGAGGTAAAGATAGTACCTTTCATAACTTGTCACCTTTTATTACAAGCACTCTTGCATTCCACTCATGTATCACTCTTTCTCCTAATACAAAATCAAAAACAAAATGAAAAATATAAAGAGGAAGAAGAAGAACTAACCTAACCTAAACTAAACTACAAATGGAAAGAAAAACTACCCTAAACTCTATATATCTCTCTTCTGAAAACCCCAGGGGGGTATTTATATGCACCAGGGAAGAAGGGGCCAAGGGACAACCTCTGGCCCAAAACGCGGCCGCAGCCGCGGCCATAAAGTGGCCATGCGCGTGGCACTTCGAGCCGCGCGCAGTCCTTTTTGTTTCCTATCAGTTTGTATGCCCGGTTTCTAATTTACAACCCCTGGTTTTGATGAAATCAGCCTCCTAGGTCAGTGGCTATCTTAATAGGCCTTTAATCACCAATTAAATGGTGATTTAGGGTCTTCTTCTCCATTGCACATCATGGACCTAGAATCAAGCAAGCAAAGCTTTATTAGCAGAATTTTATACCAAATAAATATACGGATGTGATAAAAATTATGCAAAATTAGAGACTAATCAGCTATCAGCCAAGCTCAATCTCTCAATGAAGTCATGAAGCATATACCACCTATTCAAAGTTCAAAGGAAAAGAAGCCACAACTTGTGCCCTCATGCAATCAAGGTGAATTCTTTGTGGAACCAAAGTTTCTACAGTCGCTGAAATTTTCAAAGAGGTCGACAAATTACAAGAGGAGTGAAAAGGAGTTGGGAGTAACAAGCTTGAAGTATTATCATTCATAGATGATAATTATCATTATGGTATGATTATTTTTTATAATTTTGAAGATCCTTTCCTGCAGAAGGAGAATGCTCAAGATGACAGTTCTAAATTCTTTGAGTTCATATCACTACTATCAGCACGTGGGTGCAACGTGTTCCTCAAGATATGCCAAATTCCATCTCCAATCGTACTTTGGAATATCTTCTTCATGAAAGCAAGCCAATGAATTATAGGAGGATGGTGTATGTGTATGGTTGGATGATGGAGGAGCACCAACCAATTGACATTGATTATCAATAGATTCGAGATGACGATTACATTGAAGATTCAATGACACCACTACATGGAGTTTGATGAAGCTCATCGAGAAAATTAAGATTTTGGGATCACACTTTTCCTCAAGTAGAGCTTGATAAATACAATAAAAAGTATAAGACAGCTGCTGACAAGAATAGGCGAGAGAAACTCTTCGAGGAGGAAGATATGATGTTAGTATAGTAGAGGAAGAATCCCAACTTAAAAGTCCCTACCAAGTAGCTATATCCTGATAAGGACTTGTGGATGAGTTCTTTTGGAGAGGGAGGGACTGATTGGGAAGAGAGGACGCTTTAACAGGCCAATATAAATTTACTTGTCAACAGCCCCCTTTTTGAACTGTCTTGCAGTTTTCACTTAATTGTCGTCAGTCCTCTTCGGCTATCGATAGCCCTATTACGCAACAAGGTTTCAGAAATAGTTTAAAAGATTTGATTTTTAGGTCTAATTTAGTTTCCAATTGATTTTCTGTTGCTTTATTTTTAATTCAGATTTTATAGATAGATTAGGACTCTTTTCATTTGTTTTCTTTTAGAAATAGGTTATTTTCTCCAAGTAGGAGTATTATTCTTTGTAAGCCTATATAAAGGCTCTTGTATCTTTTATTTTTGTAATCAATTTTTTATTTAACTTTTAATCAACATATTTTTAGTCTTCATATTATTTGCTCATGATTTGAGTTGTCTCTTAGCTCGTGGATTCGGGTCATTCTTGCTCGTAGATTTGAGTAGTTACCCCTACCTATAGATCTCTTCAAAGTTCATTAGCACTAGAATGAGATCTAACCCGCGTTGTTCGTCTTTTTCTCTTCCCAACTGCGTCAGGGTCTATTAAATTTTTACGAATAAATGGTATTTGAAAATTATTTGGAATGAGAAGTGAATATTTTGTTTACAAATTATAATTTGTGAGACCAAGTATAACACCCAGAATATTAAAATCCTGAATTTATAATTTAAATATTGATTATTGAAAATATCTTATGCTGATCGAAAATCTTAATTGGAGCCAGTATTTAAAACCGATAATTTGTGTGGTCATGAAATTATTTATAAATATTGATGAATAATAGAACTGGTGGAATAGAAACTTTTTTACAAATTTATATACTGAAGTGATGTGTATATACAAGTATAGTGGTGCGAGTGCATGAACATGTGAGAGAGAGAGAGAGAGTGTGTGTGTGTGTAGAATACATGTATGAATACCATGTATTTGTACATAAACAGAAGAATTTAAAAATGGAATGAGAATGTGAGGGATGTGAGGTGGCAAGATTTAGAGTGATATGGGGATGCATGTGGTTAAGTGGATGAAATAGATTAATCCAAGCAAAAATATATAGAGGAGAAATGAGGAAATAATTTCTAATTCTCATCCTCTCTCTCTCTCTCTCTCTCTCTCTCTCTCTCTCTCTCTTTTTCTTTCTTACTCTATCCCTATCTTCGCGCTCTCCCTGTTCTCTTTTGATGTTGGAGGGGGCCAGCAACGGAGGGGGAGCACTGACCATGGTTGTATAACAGTGGAGCCAGAGAGCTGGGGCTGCAAGAGGCGGCAGAGCACCATCACCACCATTAATCATCATCATCCCCATCATGATCTTTATCTTCATGTTTCTTTCTTCTCTCTCACTGTGGGCGGCCATAAACAGCGAATAGGGCAATGCTAAAGATGGAGGGATGGCTGGGTGGGGACGAAGGCGCGCCCAAGGGCAGCCACGAGGGGAAGGAAGAAGGTGTGCAACAATGATATGGTGTTTTGTTTTTAAAAGAAGAAGAAGAGAAGATTAGTTATGGGTTTTTGAGTTTGATTTTTGAAGTGAACCCGATGCAACAAGGACCTGACACGACCCGATAAACTTAAGAAAGGTAAATTTTCAATTAAACCCCTGTTGAAAAAATAATTTATATTTTGGACCCTGATAAATTACAAACAAACCCTTATTATTTACAGTACTAACCCATTCTTATCAATTTTTGTATTTGGACGGTATCTCGGTCATACGTAATAAATCCGAACGATTTTTGAGTCACTGCCATCATGGAAACATTAGCTACGCGTCCAAGTTATTGATAAATGGAATCAGGCAGAGGTGAGTGGGGTTTTAATAATTTAGAGTTAATTATAAAATAATTAAAAATATGATTCTCCGATGAATGAGTAAACTTATCTAATATTGAATTCTAGAATATGGTATACAAAGGCATTGAAATCAATGGAATAATAGATTTATATTACTAAGAATTGATTGTTACAAGTTATTGTTGTGCATACCATGTATGTTCGATGATATAATCATACATTAATCAGATTGTGTGTGCTCATTAAATTAAATTGTATGGACGAAATCATATAACTGTTACAAATGAATGTTAACAACAATATTGATTAATATTGTATAAGTAGTATAGGGATAAGGAAATTGGATAACCATGCATAAAATAAACATGATATGATTGCTTTGATTGATATATCTCATACATTTTGTTGAACTATTAATATAATGTGTGATTTGTTTCTATGTGATACTTTTCATGCATGTGTATACTTAAGGAGGAAGGGGCTGGGCGAGAGCGGGTAGAAGGGGAAAGACGGTGTTATTGTTATATGTGTGTGTGTGTGGAGGAAGGGGTCAGGCGGGAGTCGTTAGGAGGGGAAGGTGATATTATTATTATATACATACACACACACATACACGGAGGAAGAATCCGAGCGAGAGCCGATAGGAGAGGAAGACAGTGTTATTGTTATATATATACACACACACGGACAAAGGGGCCGGGCGGGAGCGGTAAGAGGAAGAAGATGGTGATATATGATATTATATGCGAATATGTGATATATGTATATATGTGATATACTATAAGTGTATTGGATGTGTTAAAAGTAAATAGAGAATCTAGTCGAGACATCTATATTTACTTATAATTGATATTTGTGAACACGTATTTTCTTGAATCATGTACACTACACACGTTAATACATGTTAAGTTGCAAAATTAGTTTAACATCACTCACTGAGCCATCGAGCTCACTCTCCCTCGGTCTGAATGTTTTTCAGGTCAAGGCAAAGGCCTCGCTAAGAAATTTCTCAGATGTGACACTGAAAGAACATGGACAACTCTGACAAATCTTAAATAATATTGATGTGGTTTATTACTATTTTACCTGTATAGAAATATATGTGTATTATTGATTATTCATCAATTCTGTATATTTTTATATCACATTTCTCCATCTGTTTTATAATAAAATCCTGCTATTAATGAGCTTTTGCTTAGTATGTGCAGGATACAATGAATAATGGTAAAATAGAGAAAATAAGCTAAATCGACCCATTTTTGGGAATTATTTAAATATTTCTTAAAGCCCAGGTTAAAGAGCCATTTATTCTAGAAGTCCAAAATAGCAACCTATTTGAACCCCGCATTAAAGTTCAAATTTGCTTGTGCCTCGTGGCAAATAAAAATAAATTAAATAATGGAAACTTTTCTCATCCAACAGAGCATGTGTCCCAAAAATCTGAGCTAAAGGTCCAGATATTGGCGTAAGAACGCGGCAAAAGCCGCGGATCCGCGGTAATATTAGGGTTGATTGCTTTGATTTTTGACGTGTGGTTTCGTTTCTTGGCGCACAAGTCACTGATGCCTATAAATACAACACCAAGGGACGAGAGAGCGGGGGGGGGGGGGGGGGGGGGGGGTTCAGAGGCTAGGATTTCTTTCTAGTTTTAGATTATAATTTTCTTCTCCTTTTCTTTTTCTTTTCTTGTATTTTCTCTTTATTTATAGATCTAGTAGATTAGAGAGAGATTCATGAGAAAAAGAGAGACATTGTGCAGAGAGTAACAATCTAATGTAAGATTCCTCCTTTATCTTCATAATTTCTTAATCTAATTGATTTGCTTTTATTTCTTTAATTGCTTTCTTTTTACATTTACATGCTTTATTATGCTTTCTAGATGAGTAGCTAACTTTCTTCTCCATGACTAACTAACTATTAACCTACTAACACATAAGTCTTGAATTGATTTGTGACCCACATGAGTCTAGAAGCATCAAATAGGCCTTGCTCTTGCAAGAGTCATGGATAGCTCAAGTGTTAGCCCAAAAATCTACTACTCTTGTTTTGATGATGATTAACTCATGCAGTTAAATACTAATGATCTTACTTGATTAAGTTTCAAATTCTAATAAAGATCATGAGTTTGTGTTCAGCTTCAACAATAGACTCAAAGTTGAGGATTGAAGCTATCTAATATTGATTCAGGAACCTAAACATAATGAACATATCAAGTACTCAAGAAGAAGTCAAGCTCAATATGAATTAAGACAAGAAGAAGATCAATTTGTTGAAGTCGATTCAAGATGAAGACGACTTCAATTAAATATGTTTATAAGAGTTTATAAGTTTAGATTCTTTTGAAGAGTGGTGTAGATTTGATTGCTCAAGCTTACACATACATAAAAGTTTATTATATTAGTTTAATGAGTTTTAATGAAAACAAATTCATGATTTAATTTTTTTATCAAAAAATTATTTTATGTAAAGAAAATCTAAAAAACAAGTTTTATATTAATTTATATGTGTATTGGTGTTGTCCATACACATTAAAGTTTAAATGGAGTTTTAGTAACTTGTTTTTTGTATTTTATACATGTTTAGAAAAACTTGTTTACAAGAGTTTAATTTTAAATGTTTAATTTTGGAAAAATATTTTTAAATAATTTATATTTCAAAAATGGATTTAAACATCTCAAAAAGAAGTTCACATGTTTGAAATACGTGTTGATTGTGATCTTGATTCTTGATCACATATTTATGTTTAATTAAATTTTCAAGAACTTATTTTTGAGGATTTTTAAGAGAATTTATTTTGATTTTCTAAATGCTTTTAAAATTAAAAAAAATATGCTTTTGGTTTAAAACCAGTCAACCGCTCGGTCGACCGACAACAGAGTAGAAAGCTCTGCTCGTCGACTACCTGATCGAACGGATAAACATAGAGTGCACATAGAACTCTGGCTTTAAACACAATTGACTGCCCGATCTACCGCTAACTTAGCTTAAATTTGGCTGGCACTGGCCGGTCAACGGCACGGTTGACCGCTAACACTATGTTCAATATCAAGCTCAGAAGGATGGCCAATTAACTGCCCGATTGACCGTTAGTACTGAGCTCTACTCTGAGCTCAGAGTGTCATTCTGGCCGGTCGATTTCCGGTCAACTGATGGCAACAGCTAACTCATATTAGATTTAGCCGGTCCACCGCTCGGTCAACTGCCAGCAGTCAAACATGTCTTTTTTGCATACAACGGCCATTTTTCATTGCAAATTAGCTCAGATTCATTCCCAATGGCTATTTTATGTTTCTAAAGTGTTTTTAACATATTTTAATTGTTGGAATTTGCGAAGAATAGGTTTCTAACCTTCTCCTATATAAAGGAGTGTTTAGAGATGTTTTGAACAACAAGAATTGAAAATCACCTAGAGGGGGGTGAATAGGTGATGATGCTAATCTAGTGAACTTAATGCGGAATTTAAAAACTAATTGCAATTATACTAAATCAACCAACTAGTGACGCACACACTAACAAGCCAAGTATATAAATATGAATGATCAATATGAAATAATGCAAGGCACAATACAAAGAGAGAGAGAGAAAGAGTAAGAGTCAAAGGATCAAGCGCAAATAACAAGATTAATTTCGAGGTTCGAGCACACAGCTCTACGTCCCCGCCTTCACCAGAAAGATTTCGAATCCACTAGCTTGTCCACAAAGGACTCCCACACAGGGAACCTCCACCGAGGATTTGGGGCAATAACAATTACAAGGACTACCCAACTCCTCTCTTTACAAACACAACCTCCTCCTTGAGGCATAACACCAAGCCAACAAACAATCACCTCACAACTTGAGGGATTAGCACAAAGCAACACAAGGATCACCTCACAACTTGAGGGATACAACCCACTTACACAACTTCCTCAACACAATGAGGGAAAGGCACAAAGCCAAGCAAATTTTGGGGTTTACAACTTGGTGATCAAAAGACCACAAACAATCTCTTTTCTCACACAAAGATCCTATAGAATAAGATAGAATGAAGCTCAAGTGTGGAAAACAAAGTGTTTAAAACAAAGAAAATCACTTGGGAAATCTTCACAAAGATATAGATTGAATGAACAAAAATCAATTCCCAAAAGACTATTTTTCCTTGAAATATGAAAACACTTTAAACAAAAAGATTGATCTTTTTAACACAAAGAAACTCTTTTTAAAACTTGTTTAAACACCAGAGAAAGCTCAGAAATTTCGTCCAAAAATTCTTAGAGAAAACCTCTTTCCAATGGGGTATTTATAGCCCATTTTCAAAACTAGCCGTTGGTAGCAGATTCTGCCAAAAAGAACCACCGGTCGACCGGTCGGTCGACCGTCCAACGGTCACATTTGACCGCTGGCAGCTACCGGTCGACCGCTCGGTCGACCGAACCCAGAAACAGAGAGCAACGGCTCTTTGTCCGGTCGACCGTTCGGTCGACCGGGTGCAACCCGAGAGCAACCTGCTCTCAATCAGTCGACCGTGCGGTCGACCGTCTTATGGGTAAGCCAGCGTGCACGTATCCGTGCACGTCGGTCGACCGCTAAGGTCGACCGGCTACTTGGTACGATCAACCGTCCGGTCGACCGACCTAGCCTGGCAGCAACAGTTCTGGTCAGAAAAATATGTAATTTTTAATCCTAAAAATTCTCATAAAAAGCTCTAAAATTACACAAAAATAGTTTTATCATTTTATAATGAAATATAAACTTGTGTTAAAAATTTCAACACAACTTTCAAACACTATGGACCATTTTTGTGTTATAGAAATTTTGCCAAAAACCAAAAATCGTATTTTCTAAAACTTGGATTTTTGAATAGAAAATACGTTTTGTCCAAAACTCATCCAAATACAAAAACATGGTATTAAACAACATTTAGGCATGATGCATACGGATATAATCCATTATACATGAAACAATATGAATATCCATGTTTTTGACTTTAATTCCAAAAATACGTTTTGTTAAAACATAAACCTAAAACACATGAATAGGTATATCAAACTAAGTTTGTCTAAGTAGTTGAAGCATGCATGTATATAAAACAAATCTAATATACATTAAACCATGTAAACTTGTTTTGAATCTATCTATTCATGAAAACCAAGATCGGTTAAACCAATCAAACCGAAAACCAAAACGGAAACATGAAACGTGTGTGTTGTGAACTTGAGCATATCATACTATTCTAATCTTTACAATTTGGAACTAAACACAAAACTAAACTATGGTACCGATGTCTTCTTGTAGAGCGCCGTCTCCAAGCCGACTCATCCAAACCGTGATTCACCGAGCTTGACTCCAATGAGTGCTATATATGATCTTGTCGCACGGGCTCTTGAATCACCATGTGAAAGCTTCCAAATCATCTTGTTGAAGCTAATCACCAACTAATATCTTGGTTAATGATCTGAAACTAAACATCACAAGATTATTAGTACACATAACTACATGAGTTAATCATCATCAAAACTAGAGTGGAAGGCCTTTGGGCCAACAATCTCCCCCTTTTTGATGATGACAAAACTCATGGAGTTATATATGCATGGATTAAAGTTAAGCTTCAAGAAAGCTCCCCTTAATTCATGCATAACATAAACAATAAATATATTCAATGCATACTAAACATGCTCTTGATATCAATTAAATAAAACAAATAATTCTTCAAAACACCCTTGATACCAATTGCAAAACAAAACTAATTAAAGTTCTTGATACCAAAAATAAACATGTTCTTTAAATAATGCTTTTGATAATACCAAATGAACTTAATAAAAACATAAAACATGCATACAAAACATGTACTAATCATGCATATATATATATATATATATATATATATATATATATATATATATATATATATATATATATATATATATATATTTGAGTTTATATGCATGTTAAACTCACAAATAATTCTCCCCCTTTTTGTCAATCATCAATAAAGGGGTTAAAGTAAAAACAAATCAATAAATTTTTCTCCCTATTTTTGTTCGAAACAAAGAATCAACAAAGGGGTTAAAAGCAAATAAAACAATGTTCTCCCCTTTTGTCTAAAACAAAAACAATGTCAATAAGGGGTTCAAGCAAATATGATACCAATTAAAAGTGTGTCAATGGGGTGCATATTAATACCAATTAAAAGTGAAACTATACCAATTAAAAAAAATCTTGATACCAATTGATAAGTAAACAAATAACATACCAATTGTAAATAAATAATCTTGATACCAATTGAAATTAAACAATACAAATTTTGAATTTCTAAACATAAATCTTGATACCAATTGAAATTATTATTATTCTTTAAAGCATAAGATACCAATGAAATCATTATTTTCTATCATAAAGTAAGGAGTGGAATGCAAAATCTATAGTAAACCAAATACCAATTGAAAGATGAAATACAAGTTTTTCTCCCCCTTTATGAAATACCAATGAAACAATGAATAAGCTTGAATATGGATACCAATTGAAAACTAGTCAATTGAAACAAGCTAGTCATTATAAAACAAGCTTTATCATGATCAAAATTTGTGCTCTAAGATATATGAATATAATAAGCACAAATAAAACATATATATGTATGAAAAATTAGATACCAATTGAAATTGATACTCTTTGAATTGAAAGCATACAAACATACAAAATATATGAGTATACAAGAAAGGTCAAAATTGATACCAATTGAAAGAATTCAATGATACCAATTGAAACAATAATAATATCAAAGTATATCTCATATTACCTATCCTCCCAATCATGTTCAAGTTTAAAATGATTTTTACTATAAAGCATACATGAGTATGGTCTCCCATCCAACCGTCCTTAGAAGGTAGGGGTTTTCAAAATAGGTTTGAAAATATAGTTTGTTTTGAAAATCTCTATCATAGTGAAGAATACGAACTAGTTAAATGGAAAAACTTTTAAACTAGTACGAAATCCTTTAAGCAAGGAACAAGACAAAATTATTTTTCATGAAACACATGTAATTCACATGATCACTAAACACTTAAAATCCATAAAGCCCATATCATACTCATGAAAACACAATCATGAGAAACATAATAGAGTGAGTGAACAAGTGTAATGTGAAACACACAATCATGAAAATATTTAATTAAGCTCAATTGAAATTCCTTAAAAACACGAAAACATGATACATCAAAATTTTCATTAAAACAAACTATACTTCAAGGCATATGTATGTTTTGACAAAACAAGAAGTATACATACATATCCCTAAACACAATTGAGTCCATAATAAAGATTTGTATGAAAAGCAAATGACTCAAGGGGTATACATGTATATCTTAAAGTTTGGCAAAATAGACATATATATGAAGTGAAAACACATAATCATAAAAACATATCCAAAATGGGAATACAAGTTTAAAATGTATGAATCATCAAAACTAGACTATACTAGCACATCTAATGGGTACAAATAGGCATTCAAGCACAAACATATATAGATTTATTTGTGGCCCACTATATGTACAAGTATAAATTCTAATCTTAATGAAAACTAACATCTAAACGTATATCCAAAACATGAGGCATAAAACTAGACAAAAATCAACATTACAAACATAAAATGATCATTATGTAAATCTACATGTTATTAGAACTATGATGAGCATAATAGCTAAATAAATGGTGAGAACACAACAAATGATCCATATAAACATGGGTGATCTCAAAGGCTATACATGCATGTCAATGGTCTAATAATCATGGCATTTGACATACTAGTCAAAACATGAAGCATCAAAACAAAACATCATAAATATGATCATCATGTACATGCACATGCATTAGATCTAGGACATACATATTAGTTTAAAACAATGGTGAGAATCACAAAGATGGGTCCATGGGTGTCTCAAATAACTAAACATGTATATCACTAATCTAAATCACATGGCATAATCATAATGAGCTTTTAAACATGACATGCTATAAATCAATGACATGAAGAGCATAATAAGCATGCAAACATAAATGGGAGTTAAAGATTGATACCAAAACCGATGAAGGCACCTCTCTAGTTCTCCAAACCAATGGTGGTCCTCTCCACCAAACGCCCCTTGAAAGTGATGCATCCAAATTGTTTTCTTTAAGCACGGAACGCATCCACTTCAAGGCACCTCCACTCTCACGTGATGTGAGCCCACACCTGTTGGCCCAAGGCTATCACCCTAGTTTTGATGATGATCAACTCATGAAGTTATGTTTACTGATGATCTTGTGTTTAATTAGTGAAAGATTCATTATCAAGATCTTAGTAGGTGCATAGCTCAACAAAGGATAAAATGTCAAGATTTGGAGCTAGCACGGTGTGATCCAAGGAGCTTTTGGATCAAGCTTGGACCAAGTCAAGAAGATGAGAAGCCTTCAAGTGAAGACTTCAAGAAGATGAAGACTTGTGTCTAGGTATAAGATTTTATTTTTGTTTTAGTTAAAAATGTAAAGGATAGAATAGTTGGTGGATTGCTAAAGTATATATCACACATACACTCTTGATTTAATTGTCTTTTCATAAAAGAATTTTCAGATTTAGAAAGACTTTCATTTTGGAAAAATATAGTTTTGGTTTTTGGTATTCAAAGGTATATGTTTCAACCAAAACCTTATTTAAGAGCTTAATGTCAAACATAGATATTTCAATATGATTGTGTAGTGGATCATATCCATACACACTATACCTTAAAAGTATATCTTGTTTTTGTATTTGATGAAGATTTGGAAAAATATGTTTTGGAAAAACAGTTTTTATCATGAGCCAAATATTTCCAAGTTACAAAAATCCAATCTTTTATAACATGCCTTGATTTTGTGCAAGCATGTTTGTATATCAAAGTATATTGGTTAAACTATTTTTGTAGATTTTTATGTATTTTATGGGATTTTATTTCAACCAAAAAGACTAATTTTTTAATCCCAGAAAACTGTTTCAGGCTTCGGATAAGTCGACTAGTAACCTTTATAGTCGACTAATCCTAGAGTCGGCCGACCGGACCGGTCGACCGACGTGCACAGATGTGCACGCTTTTGTGCACTGGAGGACGGCCGACCGTACGGGTCGACCGCTCCAGAGAGCAGAGCTCTCTGGAAAGTTCGGCCGACCGTACGGGTCGACCGACAGAGAGTTAGACTCTCAGCTCCAGTCGGTCGGTCGACCCAGCGGTCGACCGTGGCTCCAACGGTCTAATTTCTGACCGTTGGCGGTCGACCGCACGGGTCGACCGCAGCTCTGACAGACCCCAACGACTATATTTTTCTGGCCTATAAATTTGGGGGTTTGGTTATTGTTTTGAGCTAAGATTTTGGAAACTCTTAGAGCCAGTTTTTCCCCATTCATTCCAGAGTTTTTCTCCACAAAATTAGAGCCAATACTTCCAATTAAAAGGAGAGTTTATCAAGAGTGTAAAAGAGATTTTCTTGAGTTTTTCACCAAAGATTCTTTCCTTGTTTTCTCACACAAACACTTGAGCATCCATTGAGCTATTCATCTTATAGAGTGTTGTAGTGAGAGTTTTTATTGGTGATCAAAGTGTTTAGATCACAAAGATCTTTTCTTTGTTCTTTGAGGAGACGGGCAAGTGTGCTCGTGGTTGTTTAGGGTTCGGGTGCGAACTCTTCTTGTTTGAGGTGCGGCCTCGGCGAGCCGGTGGGCTTGCGTGTGTACGGGACTAGGAGTCCGAGGGCTTGTAGGTGTTGCGGCACCGAGGAGAGATCCATTGGGATCTTGCATAGTGAAAATCCTTCGTGTGTCGAAGGCGGGGATGTAGAGCAAGTGTGCTCGAACCTCGAAACATACCCTTGTGTTTGTGATTGCCTTTTCTCTCTCCTCTCTCTCTCTCTCTCTCTCTCTCCTTACTTGTTTATATCTTGCATTCAATTATTGTCATTACATTTACATGCTTGATATATTGTGCTTAAATTGATATACTTACTTGGATTGTTTGCTAACACTTGTATTCAACCAAGAGAGCCAACGCGGCACCTCAACCCATTCAAGGGGAATCTAGAGGAGTTTGTCCAGAGCCCTTCACGGGGAATTCGGCAACACTCTTGTGTTATACGTGGTGTTTTAGTGTAAAGTTTGAATTAGGTCATAATTGTTTTTAGCTTCCGCATCATTTGGCATTAAGTGACCATTAGATTAGCCATCACCTATTCACCCCCCCTCTAGGTGAACCTACAACACCTATATCAAAAATTTTAGGGGTGGTCTTTGGTACCCATTTCCTTTTGGGTCCATAGGGGTTAGTATCTCTCCTAACCAAACAAGATTATTTGCTAAATTTTCAACATGTAAACGATCATAGCAAAATCTGGCAAGGTGGCCTTTTCGACCACAATGTGTATACGTGTACACATGGGCATACATAGTGTGAAGTTTGTGATCGGGATGAGCATGTGTATGCCGTGATGGGTGTGCATGCAGGATGAACTTGTTTCTTGCGAACCAAGGTTTCCAAGCGTGTATGATTTAAAGTACATTGGCTCAAAGTGGAGCCCAAACAATCTACATTTTTCTTCAAATCATTTATATCATTTTCAATACTAGAAGATAAAGTGGAGCATGCAAAAGATGTGCCAGGTGAAGCTACACTAGCATAGCAAACATGTGAAGACAATTCAATTTTCAAAGATTCATTATTCTTTAAAACAAAATCCATTCTTTTGAAATGAAATCAATTTCATTTTTCAATAAAAGGTTATCTTTTAAAACAAATCTAATTTAGAAGATAAAACCTCATTATATTTCACAACATCATCACAATCCTTTTTGCTTTTCAAAACTCATTTTCCTTTAGAGTAAGTTCTAGTTGAGATTTAAGTGAGTCACGTCACTAGTAATCTCTTCCTTCTCTTGCAAACCAATTCAAAAGTTGAGCACAAATCCTTCATTTCTTCTTTTAATTCAAAATGTTTCTTTTTCAAAAGGTCATGTTTTTTCACAAAATTTTCAAGCTTAGAGGCAAGTTCTACATTTAAATTTTAAACGTCAAAACACCCATAGCAATATATAATAGAGCTATCATCTAGTTGAGAATCCGATTGTACCTCAATGGAGTCTTTCCCTTGGACCATGAGGCAATGCTCGTCGGACTTGTCTCTCCTAGATCTCCTCAACTTGTTGATAATCCTTGGTAGCTCGGGAGAAGTCAATATGCTCCAAACTGTAAAAGCCGAATCATAATGAGAAAACACATGTAAAGATCTTCATTAAGAGATACTCTAAGTGTCTTAAGTGCAAGTGCATTGGCCTTTTATGCTTGCTAGCATTTGGGTAGGATTCTTGAGTAGTGGCTTGATAAACTAGATGTCGTAGGCCTTTTAAATGACAACTCATCTTGGCCTTCCAATATCATGTCTAGAAAAATCAAACATAGGAGGGCTATCCATGAGCGCAACTATATGTGTGCAAATGAACAATGCGAATGAAGATTAGCAACCAAGATCTCACTCTTAGGTGGTTAAACCTAAATATCAGGAGCGTAGGCTCTGATACCAATTGAAAATCACCTAGAGGGGGGTGAATAAGTGATGATGCTAATCTAGTGAACTTAATGCGAATTTAAAACTAATTACAATTATACTAAATCAACCAACTAGTGACGCACACACTAACAAGCCAAGCATATAAATATGAATGATCAATATGAAATAATGCAAGGCACAATACAAAGAGAGAGAAAGAGTAAGAGTCAATGGATCAAGCGCAAATAATAAGATTAGTTTCGAGGTTCGAGCACCCAGCTCTACGTCCCCGCCTTCCCCCAGAAGGATTTCGAATCCACTAGCTTGTCCACAAAGGACTCCCACACAGGGAACCTCAACTAAGGATTTGGGGCAATAACAATTATAAGGAGTACCCAACTACTCTCTTTACAAACACACCTCCTCCTTGAGGCACAACACCAAGCCACAAACAATCACCTCACAACTTGAGGGATTAGCACAAAGCAACACAATGATCACCTCACAACTTGAGGGATACAACCCACTTACACAACTTCCTCAACACATGAGGGAAAGGCACAAGCCAAGCAAATTTTGGGGTTTACAACTTGGTGATCAAAAAACCACAAACAATCTCTTTTCCCACACAAAGATCCTATAGAATAAGATAGAATGAAGCTCAAGTGTGAAAAACAAAATGTTTAAAACAAAGAAAAATCACTTGGGAAATTGATTGAACTTTTACCTGCACACAAAATATGAAATATTAGATTAAGAATTAAAGGTGTGCAAGTGTTCAATTCGAATCCGCTGTAGCAAGGCTATGCGGGTCGTGATCCTCAGGGAGGGACTAGCGATGGAAGCGTTTGTAAGTTTTACTCTAAAATTATTTATTTTTAAGTTAAGATAAGAAGAAGGTGGTATTTTACAATGAGTCGGCAAAGAAAGAATTTGGAGAAGAGTTGTGATTTAATCTACAAAAAGAAAAGAAAATAAAATAAAATAAAATAAAAGAAATACTAACCTTGGTTGAGGAACAATATGAAATCTTAACACTTTCTACCTTGCTTTGGAGGCATGAACGCATAAAGCATAGGATTGATCTCAGTCCCCTGTTCGCATTAGATCATCAAGCATTGGCAAGCATGAATTGATACGTACCTTGAGGAGGACAACATCACTATGAAGTATCGTTGGCACCACCAAGACTTGTTATACTTGTGGTTCGGAAATCACTTGCATGCTCATCAAAGATCAACAGAAATAAAGTAGAAAAGAAAAAGAAAACAAAAAGAAAAGTAAAGCAATGACATAAAAATAAAATAAAATTACCTTTATTACTTGATACAATGGAAGAGAGAAGCATACATCGGTGTCACCCTCACATAGCCATCTCCCTCACTTATATAAAATAAAAATTACAAAAGAAAAGAAAAGAAACCTAAAGAAAAAACCCTAGATTTGGCCCTCTGGCTCGCTGGACGCTCTGTACGTTGCACTGCAGGGGTATTTATAGGTGCAGAGGGCGAAGAGTCCCGGATAAAGTAGCCCACGAAATCTGGTAGCCAGATGAGATCAAACTGCCGCGGAAACCTGGTCCTTGCCGCATTTCTGCGGCTATACTGGCTCTGCTGGCCACGCGCTTTGGCGCGTGGCCTCTCCTGATCCGTCCATCTGGGCGTTTGTTTCTGGAAAGTTGATCCTGGCTCTTTATCGTGGGATTTGGATATAACTTGGGAATCAGTTATCTAGATTTCAAATCTCCCAATATCTTTATCCACGAATTTCCTTTTTTTGCACTCTTATCTTTAGCTTTTATTCTCATCTGCAAGTGTTTAGGGTTAGATAGAAGTCTATCCTTCCCTCATCTTTGATATTTGCAACTATTGCCCTTGTGTAATTGCAATTTTGACATTTGATATTTGCACTTTTGCACTTGGGCTTCAAACATGGGCTTTTGGCTTCTTTTGAGGCTTTATTTCTTTCTTTATTTTTATTTCCAGGCCTGCACACAATAAATCATAAAATATTAGTAAATGTGCAGATTATATGAATAAATATGAAAATGTGATGGTAAATGTCATGATAAAAATGCACTTTTCACTACCATCACACCCCCACACTTATCTTTTTGCTCGTCCTCGAGCAAAAATCAAAGAGAAAAAGAAAAACTAAACTAGCTAACTCACTTTCGTAGGAATCACGGTTGCACTTAGCACGTGCAACAAGCCGTTAAACCCTAGGTTACCCTAGAGGATGAGTGTTGTCTCGTGAGGGTTTTCAGCGGATTACACCCACAAAATCCATAAAAAGGAGAATATTCGAATTATATTTGAAGAGCCTAAGTAGTCTATAAGTTTTAGGATTATCATTTTTATTCATTCTTAAACTTAGTCTTTATATAGTAAATTGTTATCCATTTTAGGTAAGGATCAAAATTGAATGTTTGTATAGTCTTTTTTTGTTACCAAAAATCATATGCATCCTTATGAATTTATACTAGGAATTCCTTAACTTGGACTCTCATGCCTCTTTATTATTTTTATAACATCATCTAATTTTCTTTCGTGTAAGTATCAAGGCTTCTTGAGGCCCTCATACGTAACTAATTGACTAATAGATATGTTAATATAATTATTTTTTTGGCATGTATAACTCATCTAATTTTCTTTCGTATAAGTATCAAGGCTTCTTGAGGCCCTTATACCTAACTAATTGATTATTAGATGTGTTAATACATATATAATATTTCTCAGTTTTCTTAGGCTTTCTAATCCACCCATGTAGCGAACTTAAAGTCGATGACTCCCAAACCGGTTGGCTTTAGGGCACCAGGTGAGAAAACACCCCGCGGACTCAAATTCGAGTGAACTAGGCCCCAAAACTAAGGACTTTATTTTATTTACTCACCTTTAGGCATGAATACTTATGCTTCTTGAGGCACATGTATTCAGCTTAATTGGTGAAATTTTTTTCTTTTTTTTTAAAATTATTTTTTATATATGAGGCACAAAGGTCTTTGTCTTAGAATCCTAGATATGCATTAGGTATGCACATTTCATTAAGGTAAAAAAAATAAAGACTATTACTTATTCATTTCTCCTCCTATACCTAAAATTTAAACAATTATTTATTTTGACCAAGTTTTTAGAAATCCAAATCATGATTTTCCTAATCCTTAAACTAACTTAGATTTCTTTCAAAAAAATAAGTCAAAATATTTCCTTTTTATAACATTTTTTTCTTTTTTTTTTAAATTTTTGAAATGTTAGAACAAATAAAGAGAAAAATATTTTTTTATTTTATTTTATTAATTAATCTTTTCTATGTTAGTAAACCTCCCCCACACTTATTTCATGCATTGTCCTCAATATATGAAATGCATGAATGCATGAAGAAAAATGTAAAGAGAGGCGAAAAATAATAGTATACCATATATGTACAACACATGTATCACTCTCACCTAGAGCTGCTTAGGATTCATCCCTCTAGCTCGTTTCCCATCATTCCAATGGGTTCTCTTTATAAGCACAATGGGGAGACCAACATTTTTGTTTTAACTTTCTCTCCCCCCAGTTTCATCTTCTTTAGGCTCTTCCTCATCATATGTCCACCTCCATTATTCAAAAATCATCACACCTTTCAGTTGGAACTTCCTTGCCGAGAAATTCTACCTCAGTTTCGTACATCTCCTCAAAACTTAAATCAACACTTTTCCCTGGAAGTGATAATTAACCAACATCTCCTTAATCGGTGTATCTAAACACAGGAGTTCTTCTTCAAGGACTTTCGAAAGTTAAGTCAATCGGAGTTTCTTGAACTATATTCTCATGCGATATTTCAGTGCTTGGCTCTTTGAAGATACTTAGATCAAATCTTCATTTTTTAAAGGGAACTTTAAAATTATAATCCTCAACATGTGTCATCTTATCACTAAAATCGCACTTATCCTCAAATAACTTGTCAAGAAATAGAGACTCATTTTCACTTTCTTTTTCACAAATGTTCTCAATGAAGTTCACCTCAATGTTTGGTCTTTTATCTTACGAGATTGGTTTTCCAGGTTGAAGACATTGACCTCTTTAGTCATGTTTCCAAGGTCAACCTCATGGATCCATTCCTACAATTTATGATCGCATTTACAGTTGCAAGGAACGGACGCCCTAGGATAACGGGAGTTTGAGACCGATGAGTGGATACAGGTTCGGTCTCCAGAACAACAAAATCTACTGGGTAGATAAACTCCCCAACTCGGATGAGCACATCGGTAATTTCTCCTTTGGGAATTTTTATAGATCGGTCAGCTAATTGGATTGTAACCTTAGTCGGACTAAGTTCGCCCAACCCAAGTTGTTGGTAGACTGAGAAGGGGAGTAAGTTGATACTTGCTCCCAAATCAAGAAGTGCATGCTTAATTGCAGTTTGACCTATTGTGCAAGAGATGGTGGGGCAACCAGGGTCCTTATACTTGACAGGGATCTGGTTAGACAATAGCTCACTAATGTTAGTGGGTAGAAAAACTTTCTTGGGCACATTAGTCTTTCTCTTCTTTGTGCACATGTCCTTAATAAACTTGGCATACTTAGGGACTTGTTGGATTGCATCAAGAAGAGGTATATTAATCTTGACTTGATTAAAATCTCTCGTACCTTATCCATTTGTGCACATTGCTTATCTTTAAGCCTATTTGGGTAGGGTGCGATGGGCTTGTGCATATTTTTGGCTGACTTGTCTTTTTTTGTGTTGTTGGCATCAAGTTGAGATGGAGTGGGATCAGGCAAGCTGAATGCTTGTTTGGAACTTGATGGTGTTGATACTTGGTTATCACTTGTTTTCCCGACCGCATGTATGAATCGCATTGCACTGACTCATATGATTCTCTTCAGCCAAGTGAGCTTGACTAGAGTTCCTAGGGTTTGGGAATGGTTGACTAGGTAGAGTACCCTTTTGCCTTTCTTGCTGATTCATTTGCATCTCTATCCTAGTCAAGACTTGAGCCAACGTGTCATTGCTTTTAACGAGAGTGTCCACCTTTCTTTCCATATTGGAGCCTTGTTTCCATTTGTGAATATTGGAAAGAGGGTGGAGGATTTTGGAAATTGTTGGAGAATTTGGGCCTAGTTTGATCATTGTTACTTTGGCCCCATGACAAATTGGATGGTTTCTCCAACCGGGATTGTAGGTAGGCGAATATGGATTGTTGGCGGGCGGATTGTTGGTGGGCCTTGTGAAGGCCGCACTCATATGTTCGGGCAAGCTTTGATGCGCGATAAAGACGGACATTCCTCGAACACATGGTTCATATCTTGACAATAAGTACAGCCCACCGAAGATGTTGGGCTGACTTGGTTCACAGAGACTGGTTCTTTAGTTTCAAGAGCCTCAAGTCTTCGCATAACAGCAGCTAACTTAGCATCGGTTGCTATGTTGGCCTCAATGGAATGGATACCTCCTTTAGAAGAAGTAGGGTCATTGGTCCTAAGTTTTTCCGGAGTAGGTTCCCATTGGATGGTATTTTCAGCTAATTGCTCATACAATACCATCCATCAGTTTCGTCCTTTTTCAGAAATCCTCCTTGGCACATGGATTCTAACAATGTCTTAGTTTGATATTCTAATCCATCATATAGAACTTGGCAAAGTCGCCATTTCTCTATCCCATGGTAAGGGCATTGGGCAAGGAGGTCCTTAAAACGTTCGAAATACTTCCAAAAAGGTTCATTGGCTGTTTGCTTAAACTGTAAGATGTTCTTCCTAATTAGTGCAGTCTTGTGGACGGGATAAAATTTTTTTAAGAATGCTTTAACAAAATTATCCCACGAAGATATTGAACCGGCCTCTAGACTGTAGAGCCATTTCTTTGCTAAATCCTTCAAAGCAAGGGGACAAACCTAAGTTTGATGTCATCTTTTCCTAACTTAGGAATATTCATCATGAGACATACTTCCTCAATTCCCTTATGAAGAAGTATGCATCCTCGGAGTAAAGTCCATGAAATTTCAGAAGGGTGTTGATGTATTGTGGCTTAAGCTCAAATGGGTCAACACCTTCATCATTAAGCTTGATGCAAGAAGGAAGAGAGGTCCTAATAGGATAGAACCTATCTTGGAGTGATATTGGTTGTGCCATGTGTGAGTCGGGCTTTTGCTCGGGTGGTGAACTAGTTCTAGTTAGTCTGGATGTAAGAGGGTCTCTTGACCAAGCGGACATGCACAATCAGCAAACAAGTTCACCCAATCAATCAAATAAAAATAAAAAAATCAAAAATCCTAATCTAGGGTAAGCCTTGACCTAGACGACTCCTAACTTTAGACTGTCCTTAGGAGGTCTATTGTCGACGTTAACCAAGCTAATCGGCCAGGCAGGTGGCAAGACCGGTGGGAGGTTTTCCGTCAGAGACGTTCCTTAATTAAACAACCACCGTTCTTTCGGGCTTTCGGCCCTCAATCCCTTGCCTAGACACCGATTTGACAAGAGTTAATTTCGAACAATTTTTCTCCTTCGGTCAATCTCCTATTGAGTCCGAGTTAACCTAGGGCCAACGTCTAGTCAAATTTTACTTAAGGTTAAGGTTGTGAGTGTGACGGATATGATTTGTGGGCCAAGGAAGGGTGATGAAATCCCCACCTTATCTTGCTTATGGGTTATGCCCTTAAGATATTTTTGTGTACGTGTAAAGCTGTAGAAAAGTAATCACTCAAGAAAGCAGTAACAACCAAGAGTGTTTCCTAATCTATATGCTATGCAAACGTACCTTGTCTCCAGCACTCTTCAACAGAATTAAAAAAAATTAAAATAGACACGTGCCCTAAATGCAAGAGTCTAAAAAAAAAAAATTTTATTTTCAACAAATGGGTTAATGTTATTAATTAGCAGTTGCAGAGTGATCACAGAGAAATTTAATCAAAGCAGTAAGCTATTTTTGCAATTCAGAGCAACCTGCAGAAAATCAGATTAGTAGTCAACTACTATTGCCGCAGAATTGCGGCCCTGGCCGCGGATCTGCGGCAAATATGTAGGCCCTGGTGCTCTGCCTTCGAGGGCAGAGGCACTGGGTTGCTGTATGTCCTTGCTACTGCTCTGTTTTCCTGTTCTCTGTATCTGCAAACAGAACGAATAAAGAATAATTAGAACGAGGAAATCGTGCCGTTCCTTCCCCGGCAACGGCGCCAAAATTTTGATTGAACTTTTACCTGCACACAAAATATGAAATATTAGATTAAGAATTAAAGGTGTGCAAGTGTTCATTCGAATCCGCTGTAGCAAGGCTATGCGGGTCGTGATCCTCAGGAGGGACTAGCGATGGAAGCGTTTGTAAGTTTTACTCTAAAAATTATTTATTTTTAAGTTAAGATAAGAAGAAGGTGGTATTTTACAATGAGTCGGCAAAGAAAGAATTTGGAGAAGAGTTGTGATTTAATCTACAAAAAGAAAAGAAAATAAAATAAAATAAAATAAAAGAAATACTAACCTTGGTTGAGGAACAATATGAAATCTTAACACTTTCTACCTTGCTTTGAGGCATGAACGCATAAAGTATAGGATTGATCTCAGTCCCCTGTTCGCATTAGATCATCAAGCATTGGCAAGCATGAATTGATACGTACCTTGAGGAGGAGAACATCACCATGAAGTATCGTTGGCACCACCAAGACTTGTTATATACTTGTGGTTCGGAAATCACTTGCATGCTCATCAAAGATCAACAGAAATAAGTAGAAAAGAAAAGAAAACAAAAAGTAAAGTAAAGCAATGACATAAAAACAAAATAAAAGTTACCTTTATTACTTGATACAATGGAAGAGAAGAGAAGCATACATCGGTGTCACCCTCAACATAGCCATCTCCCTCACTTACATAAAATAAAAATTACAAAAGAAAAGAAAGAAAACCTAAAGAAGAACCCTAGATTTGGCCCTCTGGCTCGCTGGACGCTCTGTACGTTGCACTGCAGGGGTATTTATAGGTGCAGAGGGGCGAAGAGTCCCGGATAAAGTAGCCCACGAAATCTGGTAGCCAGATGAGATCAAACTGCCGCGGAAACCTGGTCCTTGCCGCATTTCTGCGGCTATACTGGCTCTGCTGGCCACGCGCTTTGGCGCGTGGCCTCTCCTGATCCGTCCATCTGGGCGTTTGTTTCTGGAAGGTTGATCCTGGCTCTTTATCGTGAGATTTGGATATAACTTGGAATCAAGTTTCTAGATTTCAAATCTCCCATATCTTTATCCACGAATTTCCTTATTTTTGCACTCTTATCTTTAGCTTTTATTCTCATCTGCAAGTGTTTAGGGTTAGATAGAATCTATCCTTCCCCTCTTTGATATTTGCAACTATTGCCCTTGTGTAATTGCAATTTTGACATTTGATATTTGCACTTTTGCACTTGGGCTTCAAACATGGGCTTTTGGGCTTCTTTTGAGGCTTTATTTCTTTATTTTTATTTCTCAAGGCCTGCACACAATAAATCATAAAATATTAGTAAATGTGCAGAATTATATGAATAAATATGAAAATGTGATGGTAAATGTCATGATAAAAATGCACTTTTCACTACCAATCAGAAATCTTCACAAAGTTATAGATTGAATGAACAAAAACTAATTCCCAAAAGACTATTTTTCTTTGAAATATGAAAACACTTTAAACAAAAGATTGATCTTTTTAGCACAAAGAAACTCTTTTTAAAACTTGTTTAAACACCAGAGAAAGCTCAGAAATTTCATCCAAAAATTCTTAGAGAAAACCTCTTTCCAATGGGTATTTAGCCCATTTTCAAAACTAGCCGTTGGCAGCAGATTCTGCCAAAAATGAACCACCGGTCGACCGGTCGGTCAATCGGCCAACGGTCACATTTGACCGCTGGCAGCTACCAGTCGACCGCTCGGTCGACCGGACCCAGAACAGAGAGCAGCAACGGCTCTCTGTCCGGTCGACCGTTCGGTCGACCGGGTGCAACCCGAGAGCAACCTGCTCTCAGTCGGTCGACCGTGCGGTCGACCGTCTTCTGGGTAAGCCAGCGTGCACGTATTCGTGCATGTCGGTCGACCAATAAGGTCGACCGGCTACTTGGTACGGTCGACCGTCCGGTCGACCGACCTAGCCTGGCAGCAACAGTTCTGTCAGAAAAACATATAATTTTTAATCCTAAAAATTCCCATAAAAATCTCTAAAATTACACAAAATAGTTTTTATCATTTTACGATGAAATATAAACTTGTGTTAAAATTTTCAACACAAATTTCAAACAATATGGACCATTTTTGTGTTATAGAAATTTTGCTAAAAACCAAAACCGTATTTTCTAAAAATTGGATTTTTGAATAGAAAATACGTTTTGTCCAAACTCATCCAAATACAAAAACATGGTATTAAACAACATTTAGGCATGATGCATACAGATATAATCCATTATACATGAAACAATATGAATATCCATGTTTTTGACTTTAATTCCAAAATACGTTTTGTTACAACAAACAAACCTAAACACATGAATAGGTATATCAAACTAAGTTTGTCTAAGTAGTTGAAGCATGCATGTATATAGAACAAATCTAATATACATTAAACCATGTAAACTTATTTTGAATCTATCTATTCATGAAAACCAAGATCGGTTAAACCAATCAAACCGAAAACGAAAACGAAAACATGAAACGTGTGTGTTGTGAACTTGAGCATATCATACTATTCTAATCTTTACAATTTGGATCTAAATACAAAACTAAACTATGGTACCAATGTCTTCTTGTAGAGCGCTGTCTCCAAGCCGACTCGATCCAAACCGTGATTCACTGAGCTTGACTCCAATGAGTGCTATATATGATCTTGTCGCTCGGCTCTTGAATCACCATGTGAAAGCTTCCAAATCATCTTGTTGAAGCTAATCACCAACTAATATCTTGGTTAATGATCTGAAACTAAACATCACAAGATTATTAGTACACATAACTACATGAGTTAATCATCATCAAAACTAGAGTGGAAGGCTTTTGGGCCACAAGAATAATAAGTTTTCAAAATAATCAAGTTTTGCAATAAGAGTTTTCTTGATATTATTCTAATCTTGTTTTCTCTCACCCACACTTAAGCGATCAATTCTATCTATTCTATAAGTTAAATTGTAGAGAGTTTTGTTTGTGATCGTGTGTTCATCAACTATGTGTTTAAATTTTTTGTATTGAGTTGTTGGAGATTGCGACCTAGATATAGCTTGCGGACTCTTGTGTTGAAGTTCTTGCGGGAACTTGTGAGGGATCTTGTAAGTGTTGTGACACTGAGTGATCTTACGGGATCAGCTATAGTGAAATTTTTCATTACGGTGAAGGTGGACATAGAGCAAGTTGCTCGAATTTTGAAATAATTCTTATACGTTTGCAATTGCTTCTCTCTCAAATTTATTCTTATTTAATATCTTGCATTATTATAATTGCTTATTCTTATGCTTTATATTGTTTTATATGATTGCACTCATTTTAATCAAGAAAACAATTAAGCACCTCAAATCTTATTTAAGAGGAAGCACGAGGAGAAATTCAGAGCCTTTCATGGGGTATGCTGCTTCATTTCTTGGTTATGATTTGTTATTATTTATGTGTTCATATATTAGTGTAGAATTATTGCTAATAAGTTTTTAATTTTCTCATTGATTAACCTATCACCTATTAACCCTCTCTAAGTGATTTTATTTGACATCAGAGCTAGTGCTCTTGATATTCGGTTTAACCACTGAGAGATTTTAATTTGTTAATCACTCTATTTTGTTTCACCACACTTACATCCATGACTGAAGGTATTAAGACCCCTCTCAAGTTTGATTGCCTTAACTTTTTCATATAGAAGGTTAAGATGATAATATTTTTGCAATCTCTAAGTAGCCGAGTAACCAAAGCCATAACCAAATCATTTGTTTTTCCTGAGAGTGATGAGGACACACGATCAGATATTACCACGAAGGAAATATAATGACAACTCTAAGGCCCATTATGCATTACTACAAGCACTTAATAATGATGATGTTGCTAGAATTATTAATTGTCAATGTGCATATGATATCTGGCAAATTTGATTATCACTCATGAGGGCACTACACAAGTTAAGAAAAAAGAATTGATTTGCTTAGCTCTTAATATGATAGTTTTCATATGTTTGATGATGAATCTATTGATGATATGCTTACCCGTTTCACTACAATTACTAATGGACTCATTTCTTTCGGTAAGCCTATCAACAATAATCAAAAGGTGAGGAAACATATTAGCACACTTCCTAAAGCTTGGAAAGTCAAAATTACCATCTTAAAAGAGCTCAACTATAGAGTGGAATGGACTTCACCACTTTCATGGGAAACTTGAAAACCATTAAATGAAGATGAAGACAAGAAAAGATCGTGAGTCACAAAAAGAGATAGGTGCTGCACTCAAGGCCTCCCCGAGAGAGATTAAGAAGAAAAGTGTTGCCACTCTAACCTGTTGGAACTTATTTTGCTGATAACAAATGTAATTTGTACTATTTTTGTGTATTTTTTAGATATTTGTGAAAAGTCATGATCACCACAAAATAGTCCTATTAGTAGGCTTGACCCTTGCTATTAGTAGAGTTGACCCTTCTTATTAGTAGACTAATAGGATTGTTAGTTGACTTATAAACTTAATTAGTTGACTTATACATGTTGTAGTCGACTAATAGTTCTCTGCTAGTCGACTAATAGTAGTTTTCAGAGACTTGCATATTTGTATCAGTCTTGATGTAGTTTACTAGCTTTCTTTATTAGTTTACTAACCCACTCAATATGCCTATACTAGTCGACTAACCCCAACCCCTAATCGGCTTATAGCAGTTTGTAACTGTTGTACAGTTATTGAATTCTGGTATTTTATCTAACGTTTTAATATTCAAATTTGTCCTGATAACTACCCTAACTGATCATAGATTTCACCTATAAATAGGGATGTTGTCCTAGGATAAATCACTAATTCATATTAATTGTTTTCTACCTAAAACACTGTTCAAAAATCTATTTTTCAGAAAGCTGTTTCCACTTTCTATTTTTCACACAAATTCTAATCCTTTAGTGAAGAATTCTGAGAGTCCACCTATAAGAGTCCTTGTTCATGATCACATACAGATTCAAGGCTTATAGGATTGATTGTAATTACTCAAAGAGAAAGATTGGATAAAAGCGTCTTTAGGTTGAAGAGAAGTTGTACAAGGTGTTTGTTGTCTTCTTGGTGTAAGAAGAGTTGTATACATTTGGTAAAGGAAATTTATCAAGTGGTATTCAAGGTGTTGGTTTTTGGTGTACAAAATCAAGGATAAGAAAATCTCAAGCGGGTTGCTTGAGGACTGGATGTAGGTCAAGAGAACCGAACCAAGATAAAATCTCTTTTTTTTGCGTTTGCATTTTTTCTGAGATTTGTTTCCTTTTCTTCAAGTTATTTTATTTAACACTAATTATCTTTATTCCAGTATTGTGTTGACATAATTTTTAGATCCTACAGCTTTTCTTTTGGAGAGTTTTAGCATACCAAAGCTCTTTCTGCTTTTTCACGGGGTTGCTTCATGGATTGCTTGGCTGCTTCTTTGGCCGCTAAGATAAACGTGTAGCCGCTTCATTATACTTCTTCAAGTACTATTGGTCGGACCAAGTTCCTACCATGAGAGGGGCGCTCTATTCTGCTGCGAGAACAATTTCTTCCTCCTGTGAATCAATATGAGAAGCAACGTCTATCTCGCTTCTCTTGAGGAAGCGCACACCATATTGCAAGAGGGTGCCTTTCTTTTACCTTTGGACTTCCTGTTGGTGTAGTAGTCTACTGCTGGCTTTCGACGAGATCGGGATAAACCTACATGATCTCTCCTTGAGGAGTTGGAGCAGGGATCAGACCCTTCTCCTTCTTATTGTGTGGATCAGTATTGATTACCCTTAGTTCCCCTTTCGAGATGGGAACCACTCTGATTGGTGATAATGGGAGATCCTGCCAAATTGAAGGGGTACCAAAGTTGTCACATTGGGGTGACTTTCTTCTGCTCTGGGCAGAGTTTGAGTACTTCTGCATCTATCAGAACCTGGAGAACATCCTTGAATATGTAGTAACTCTTCATGGGTGTCTGAGCATCCTGTGGTATAAGCAGTAGTTGGGGTCTTCCATTTTGCCTACCTCTTCAGGACGCAGCCTCTGGCAACTTGAACTTGGCCGGCTAAGATAAACGTGTAGCCGCTTCATTATACTTCTTCAAGTACTATTGGTCGGACCAAGTTCCTACCATGAGAGGGGCGCT